>VDFB02027064.1:397963-631052 GCA_007258455.2 Sequoia sempervirens
TATTCTCACAAATAGGGGAGGAGTTAGAAGATGAATGTAGACTAGGTATATGGATCATGTTAAGAGATATGTTTATGATCCCTATAATATGTTCCAAAGTAGGAGAGGTTATAGAATAGGATCTTTCAACATTTTCATGATTCTCAATGGGTGTATCTTCTAGCACCAAAATATCTTCATCACTGGTAGGAGGGATATTAGGAGAAGAGAAATTATGATTATAATGATTGTCTATGCTATCACATTATTCTATCACTTTATTCCCACAAATAGAAGAGATATTAGAAGGTGTGGAATTATGGAGTGTGTCAACATTTTTATTCTATTGCGCTAAGAAACTCTCATAGCTAGGAAAGAGATTACCAATATGTGTTGGTGATTTTTCCAACACAACCAAGCAATTCTCTAAAAAATAGCCAACTCTTATAGTGAAGAACTGCAGGGTTAGTGGCCAACATGATGAGTATAGGCTTTTGCAGTCCTTACTCCTTCACTTCAAGCTCTGTGAAACATGGGAGGGTGATCCCAATTGTGTTTTTCATGAAGTATATTTTATTAGTAAACCATTTATACAAAAATTGATTCCTATTTATTACAAATAAAATATTTCTCACTGAAGATTTGGCAAATCTTTGAATGAGTGACCATCTATTTGCTAGGAATTGGGGATATTATTTACCTACACTACTCCCGAAAAGGATTTTTAGTTGAATATTGTCTTATCTTAAGTCCAAAGCCAAGTACACCTTTTTTTCATTCAATTCAAGATTTCCCAATAGACTGGTCAGTGCCTCATCAATTGGAGCAATAGAGTAAAAAAATGTAAGAATCAGTAATATGTATAAACTACTAGTTTAAGAGGTAGGAAAATTATTTTTCTAGTGATTTTATTTTATGAAAACTCACAATGCCTAGAACACTTCTTATAAATCCTAAGAAATTTCTTATAAAGTTTATAAACCTATTCAATCATTTTAATTAACTCTTTGAATTAAAGTTGAAAATAGAATAATACATTCAAATGGAGAATCTGAAGACAAATGATAATACCATTAGTATTTCTCATTCATAACTATGTAAAGAACATACATAGGAGAGTATTTGTTTCAATATTAGTAGTTTCTATAAAACTTGTTTAAGATTACTACATACAAGATTAAATGCCCCAAACAAAACCTCTAGCCTACTATTGGTATTCTATTCGAAGTTCCATTCCTGAACTTAGCTTCTACCTAAAACCCTATTGAGACTTAAGAATCTAACCCTTGTAATAAGCACTGATATCCCTCTTATATAACAAGGTAGAAACAAGCGTGAGGCTTAATTACATTTACATTGCATTTCATTTGCACTAGAATTCAAAAAATTCTCAATTAGTTACATGCAATCATTAAGGAAAATGGAAGAGTAAAAGACCACATTCCATATTCATTGAATGAAGACACACCAGCTCCTCAAAAGGTAGAGTTTGTTGCAAATGTGTCGAATCCTCATCCTTGTTGACCAAAGAAGATTCTCCAATAGCAGCTCCAGCACAAACTTGTATATCATCTGGAAACAACATGCATGCCACCAAGGTCTTTTAGTCTAGCACTTCTCCTACATGCTAGCCTAAAAACTCTCCACATCAATACTAGAAACAAGAAATCACATGAGTGTTGAATAGGACAATCCTAACAAAAGGGGCATGGTCTAATCAAACACAAAAATAGGGTACAATCATCACTCTGATTCATCAACCTTAGAGGATACTTTCCCAAATTTTTCTCGTGGTGGGATTAGAGAAATCATCATGACCACCATGTCAAAATACCTTGATGGTACTATGAAGAGCCTGGGATAATAATCACCCTCAGCATCAGTGTCACTCTCACTGTCTAAAGGGTTATTAGAAACCTCACATGGAGAATTACATCCTCCTGGATAAGCCTTACAATTCTTACTCTCCCTTTTTTTCCTTCTTTTCATATCCCACCATCCTCCTCTCTTTGTGTTTGATCAATTATTCCTAAACATTTTGGCTTTGTAGATGGTAATTCTCCTTGTCACCATACTTCCTAAATTTCTCGAGTCCTGTTCTACTTTTTGGCTTATTAGGAGCTCCTCATATCTCTATTTCATCCTTAGAAACATTTTCCTCAGACCCAAGCAAACTCAATTCGTTAGACTCTAGAACCACCATGGTAGACCTACTCATCTAGGACAAGAACATCTACTTCCTAACTCAAGAAAATTTAATACTCACACACTTCTTCACTAACCCTTTCCTCACATTCACTACAAATTGAAATATTATGAAGGAGAATAATAGGAAATTTGCATTAAATAGGAAATTTGAAGCATGCCAAATTAATGATCTAAGAAATCCTCGCGTGAGCGAGTTGATAACTTAACAACTCAGTTATGAATCTATGCCATTAATTTTAAAGCATTTAAAACTTCATCCATGGTGATTTGAGCCTTGTTTTTTATGCCATTAGCAACTTGCTCATAAAAAACAATGATGCCAACTAAAGTGTTGTGATCTATCAATCAACATGTATCGCCAACCTAATGTATGCTTTTTCATTAATATGGGTGAACTACACAAGACCAATTCTTTTTAGAGAGAATATTTCCTTATATGCTTCATCGCTTATCACTAATCTTCCCCAAATTTTAGCGTGCAATCAATGATGAAAAATTTTCATGCGATGATGTTTAGTTCGTTGGATCATCCTATTTTGAAACTACATCAATGGTTCTCTAGTCCTTTCATTGCTTTCCTTTTGCTTTATGTGAAATCCTCAGGGTTCTGCCATGTTGCTTGTTCCATCAATAGTCATCTCCTATTGCGGATGCATCTCATCCTTCATTGGACTCATCGGTGATGTAAAAATTCTTGCAATGAAATCTCATCCCTTGGATCTATAGCCTATTCCTTGATCACATCCGTCCTTCCGTCGCGCATCGTTAATCAATATTTTGCACCTTGGATCCTATCAGTGATGGGAGATATTAAAGAGGTTAGATCAAGACACGTGCACCTGCATGAAAATCAATGGCACAAAATACATTGTTCATAAGATCTCATCATATTAGCGAAGGTAACCTTTTAGAAGGTACCATTGCTCATCGCTAATTTGGAACTCAAGCTTTGAAACAAATTCACGATGAGCGATAAAACATAATACTATCTCTCATCACTAATTCTCCTCATACAATTTGTGAGCAATTAGCAATGAGAGGATTTACAAAGTTTACAATGTGCATTGTGTATAGCTAATGTCGAACTTAGCATTTAAAACATATCCACAATCATACGATGTAAAGGAAATTTCATCATATCACTTGTTGCTAGTCTAAATTTATCATTTTATGACCATCTGCGATGAGCGATAAGAACAAAAAACTAGGGCATCACTTATTTCTAATTAAAAATTTGAAAGCTCAAAAGCCATTAGCGATAAGTGATTCCTTAAGGAACATCACTCATCGTGCATTTTGCTTAGGAGCTCTGGCAACTATCCACGATGAACGAAATCAAAGAAAACACTATTTCATCACTTGTCGTCAATTCAAAATATGTACTTATGAAGAAATCAATGATGAGTGATAAAGTAAAAGGGCCATTGTTACTTAAGTGGAAAATTTAAGCATGTGAATTTATGTTTTTCTAATGAGGGGGATCCCCTAGGATGACATGGGAATAATAGGATCAAGAACTTCTAAGTCACGAAATGCAAAGGATGTAAAGGACAAAAGATCCTGTAGTTAAACCTATAAGAAATGGGTGATTCAAACCTAGAAATGAGGGATCGCTCACCTGATGACAGTGAGTAACATAAAACATAACTTAGGTAACAAGAGACAGGGAATACAAGTCACTGCAATAATACAATGATCGAAGGTTGCAGCATTTGTAGATCATTTATGCAAGGTTTTGATCAACATAAAAATCCTAATGCAGTGATGGAGACATGACCAAATACCAAAAACAAGGATCCAAGCCAAAATTTTCACAGACTTAAGGTGGAAGCAAGAAATTTTTTGAGGGGTTCCATCAGTGGCTCCAATTTAGGACACATGCCTCTTGCAGGCATGGTGAGATCCCATAATTTCAAGTGAAGCAAATCGGGCACAAGAACAAAACAAAAAGAAACAACATATGTACACAATTTACACATGCCAAAAGACCTGAGAAGGGAGATCCAATACCTACCCTTCATGAAAAATTCTTCAGAGGTGCAAATTGTAATATGCACTCTTTAGTCTAACTAGGCTTTATCTCCTGTTTGGTGGCACTAGGCCATAGAAATTCCTCTAGAAAATTCTTGCCTCTGTCAAAAACCAACCTCTTGAAAGAATTGATGTCCTTCCATTCACATTTGTCCCTATTATATCACTACTATAAGAGTGATCTCATTCTTGCCAAAAGAAGTGTTAGGCCTCTTCTGAACAAGTGAGAATCTACCTAATTATTTCCATTAACATTTCCCACAACTTTTCTGGGCATAACATTTCCAATGTAATCTCTTCCATTCCTTATTGTATGCTCAGGCATAAAATGAATAATTTCATCATTACATGACACATATTTATATTGAAAATAACATTCCTTGCTCTCCATCTCATTGTCATGCTCCATCAAAATGCCTCCCAACTTAATTGGGAACTAAAAGCATTCATACTCTTCTAGGTAGCTGGAATATTGACACTCAACCTTGTGTGCAATATATGTATCAAATGTAAAATACTTATAGGAAATGTCCTTAGAGAGCCTATCAATGTGTTGCTTTGTTTTCGTAAGGCCACACTCGAACCCTGTTTCAGATGTATCATCAAAGTCCTCAATAAAAAGTGGATTGTCTATACAACAATAATTATTATCACTTACCATTTCTAATGAAGACACAGGCTCATCAAATAAGGATTTTTCTATTACTTTCATTGTTTTCAATAAAAGCCTCTGATCCCTTAGCATGAAGGTCAGATTCCTTCAAGTTATTATTCCATTCAAAATCACTATAATCACTAGAAGAGAAGATAGACATATTTTCAACTTCATTTTCACCCTTAGATTGTTATATACAAACATTAGGAATTCCTGCCACTTCCACATGGTTTGAAATATCACAGTCAGAAAATTCTTCAAACTTTGTAGCACTATCAACCAGAATTAGTGGCTTCAAATTCTCATCATAATGCATGACATGATCATCTGAGAGTGAACCTATGTCATCAGCATACTGTATGCTAATTTTATCCTCATTTTAAATAAAACTTTCCAACTCCATTCCATACAAACCATTTTGACTAGCAGAATAACAATCAACATGATCTACCTCCTGAGTTGAATATGCATGAATAGGTCCAATGATACCAAGCTCATTGTTGACAAAGCTTTCAACCCTATCAGTATTGTAATCATGATTAGATGGTTCTTGCATACTGAATAATGAGTACATTAGGTCATTATTTTTCTTATCTTCAAACAAATTACTAGACTCATCTGAACCATAAGAATATAGATAAGCCCTTTATGTGACCTCATCATTGTTACAACTAGTGGTCTTATTACAAGGCGAGATATGACAAATATCTGAAATCATTTCCATCTCTTTATCAACACTATGGAATAAAGCATAAGCTGAAACATTAGGGATGTAAGTGCTTTGATACTCATTTTCAATTTATGACTTACCCTTTCATCAACATTTGGTATCTCAGGGAAGCAAATTATTGTAAACAAATAACTCCTTTTCGTTCCATATTTCAAGTTATTTTCAATATTCATGGCTATCCCATATGCCTGATGCAAGGCTTTTGGATCGTCGTCTCTCAGTAGATAGATCACCTCATTATCAAAATATCCTAAATAAACAACCAAACATACAACATCACTCAATCCGAAAATATCATGAATGTCCCTTAATGTTTTAGGGTATGTGCAGGATCATGATGGGCCAAAAAGTGGCAATATGATGGGTATGTGGCTAACGACCTATTTTTTAACCCAAAATTGATGAAACGAAAAGGGTTTTTAAAGGAGATTCTCAGCCTTCCACCAATATAAATTATGCCTTACTTTCAATTTAATAAGTAATTATTAATCACTTTCTATTTGAATTATGACTAAAGTTCTGATTGATAGGCTAGTTGAAAAACATCTATAGCTTTCAAATAGTATCACTTTTTTTTAACTCAAAACATGCATCACATTCTATGCTCTGAATACTATAGGATTAAAAAAATAAAAATTGAATTTCATAAAGTTTTGACCAAGTTAAGGTGGTCAAACATATGAGTTTTTATATTTTTCAAAAGTTGTAATAAAAAATTCATAATTAATTATTTACTTTGATAAAAATTACAAAAAAATATGCATCACATCGGGACATGATTACCAGTACTTATATCTGAAATCTTATAAAAAATAATTATCATTTTATTGTGGTTAGGGTTCTCAGACATTCACCTACTTATTTTTTCCTTGAAATTTAAGTACTACTGCTTTGAAATTTCAAATTTTCACCAAATAGATTTTTTATTTTTTAAACAAACCTAGTAGTTTAGAAACTACATTCAATTTTCTATAGATTCTATTCTTACATATTTTTGAAATAATATAGATAACTTATTAATTTTTTTACGTCAAGTTGCCTAACTCTGATTTTTCTAAATTTTTTGCTAGTTAAGGGCCTATTTTTTGCATGATGATCTTGCACATACCCTTTGTCAAATCTCTAGTTAAATGTTGGGACTAGATAAACCTCTTCTTTCTCAATGCTCATAAATTTATTGAGGAAAGAACTAACATTGAATATTTCACCAAATTGCTCCATGGACACTGCTTTGAACTCATCCCAAGAAAAAATAGAGCATGTTGGTAAATTAGAGAACCAAACTCTTGAATCTCTTTTTAGAGACTGAACATATAACCTCATAATCACATCTTCATGATCTATTTCAAAGTCATCCATTAAATTGTTGAAATCTTGTATATGCTTTCTTGTTGATTCACTCTTTGTACCACTAAATTTTGGCAACTTATCTCTGATGTTAGAGGAAATAACATTTGGGTAACTATTAATACCATTGAAATTTATGGCTCTATGTCTTTTAGTGCTAAAATTTACCTTAATACCTAAAAGGGTATGATTACAAACCATGGTCGCACCATGCATTGTTACATTTGGGTCCACACAATGATGCAAAGGTTTATGATACATTCTCTTAAACCTTTATAGGACTTTTTTGTATCAACTTTGCAGTTACACAAGGAAACTGAGACTTCTTTTACAATGTAATCTTAAGCTCTTACAATGAAATTTTTTATCTCTACTTTCTTAAGACCTACTAAATGGGTTTCTTCAAGAATATTGCATACTTTACTACATAATAAATACTACAATCTGGTAATACAAAAGTATGTAGAAATATCACTACAATTCCCTTTCTTAGTGCTTATTTTTAGTCAATAGGGAATAATTTTTTTTCAAGTCTTATAACTATGGTATTCATATAAAGATTTGTCTTTCTTTTGAAAACCAAAAATTGAAGAATACCTGGATATGTTGCAGCAAAGTGTTCTTCTTCCTAAATGGAAATAGTTGTAGATCTAAAACATTTTTCACATCATCATCGGGTTCTTTGACAGAGTCACCACCCCTTTTCACATAGGACTAAACTTCAAGTAATATGAAGCTCCTTCAAAGATAAATGTCCTTCTGGATTTTCTCCCACAACAGACTCACACATAAATCCTTTGAAACTTGCTACAACAGAATCACTTCCAGGTTTGAGAAATTCTCACTATCTGAACCAGGCGTGCAAATTCACCAAACTCTTAATTTTGAATGTCTGCAATTGGAGATTCAAATTCCTCCCCCGTATAGTCATCTTTTTTGTTGGTGAGTTTTCTAGTAGAACCAAGCAATTCTCTAAAAATTAGCCAAATCTTATAGTGAAGAACTGAAGGGTTAGTGGCCAACACAACGAGTATAGGATTTTGTGGTCCTTACTCCTTCACTTTAGGCTCTGTGAAACCTGGGAAGGTGGTCCCAATTGTGTTTTTGTGAAGAATATTTGATTAGTAACACATTTATACACAAATTTATTCCTATTTATTGCAAATAAAATATTTCTCACTAAAGATTTGGAAGATCTTTGAATGAGTGACCATCTGTTTGCTAGGAATTGGGGATATTCCTTACCTACACTACTCCCATTAAGACTTTTAATTGATTATTATCTTATCTTAACTCCAGACCTAGGTACACCTTTTGTTCATTTAATGCAATATTTCCCAATAGACTTGCCAGTGCCTCATCAATTGGAGCAATGGAGTCAAAAATGTAAGAATTAGTAATATTTATAAACTACTAGTTTTAGAGGTAGGCAGACTATTTTCATACTGCTTTGCTTTTATGAAAACACACAATGCCTAAAACACTTACTTCTTATAAATCCTAAGCAATTCCTTACAAAGTTTATAACCCTATTCAATCATTTTAATTAACTCCTTGAATTAAAGTTGAAAATAGAATAATACATTCAAATGGAGAATATGAAGAAAAATGATAATACCATTAGTATTTCTCATTCATAACTCTGTAAAGAACATACATAGGAGATTATTTGTTTCAATATTAGTAGTATTTGTTTTGATATCAGTAGTTTCTATAAAACTTATTTAAGATTACTAAAAAAAAGATTTCATGCCCCAGATGAAACCTCTGGCCTACTATCAGTATTCTATTTGAAGTGCCTTTCCTGAACTTAGCTTCTACCTAAAGCCCTATTGATACTTAAGATTTTGACCCTTGTAATAAGCCCTGATATCACTCTTATAAAAAAAATGGAGCAACAAGCATTAGGATTAATTACATTTACATTTCATTTCATTTGCACTAGATTTCAAAATATTCTCAGTTAGTAAAATGCAATCATTAAGGAAAATGGAAGAGTAAAAGACCACATTCCATATTCCTTGAATGAATACATGCCAGCTCCTCAAAAGGCGGAGTTTTTTACAACCTTGTTGAATCCTCATCCTTGTTTACCAAAGAAGATTCTCCAAAAGAAGCTCTAGCACAAACTTGTATATCGTCTGGAAAAAACATACATGCTGCCAAAGTATTTTAGTCTAGCACTTCTCTTACACACCAACCCAAAAAATTTCCACACCAACACTAGAAACAAGAAATCACATGAGTGTTGAATAGGATAATCCTAACAAAAGGGGCATGGTCTCATAAAAAAAGGGCACAATCATCACTCTGAGTCATCAACCTCAGAGGATACTTTCCCACATTTTTCTCATGGTGGGATTGGAGAAACCTTCACCACCTCCATGTCAGAATCCCTTGATGGTACTAGGGATCTAGGGGATAATAATCACCCTTTGGATCAGTGTCACCCTCACTATCTAAAGGGTTATTAGAAACCTCACATAGAGAATCACATCCTCTTGGATAAGCCTTACAATGCATACTCTCCCTTTTTTCCTTCTTTTCATATCCCACCATCCTCTTCTCTTTCTGTTTGACCAATTCTTCTTAAACAATTTGGCCCTGTAGATGGTAATTCTCCTTGTCACCATACTTCTTGAATTTCCTAAGTCCCATTCTACTTTTTGGCGTATCAGGAGCTCCTTGTGTCTCTATTTCATCCTTAGAAACATTTTCCTCATACTCAAGAAAACTCAATTCCTTAGACTTTAGAACCACCATGGAAGACCTACTCATCTAAGACAAGATTATCTACTTCCTAACTTAGGAAAATTTAATACTCACACACTTCTTCACTAACCATGCCTCTCATTCACTGCAGACCAAAATATGATGAAGGAGAATAATAGGTGTGAGTACCAAAATATGAAAAATAGCTTAAACTTCAAAACACATTAGCATGTTAGTTCAAACTATGTAAATACCATAGTGCTCCTATGAAATAATCCGTCATGTCTCACAATGTAAATAACAACTAATTAAGAACATAAAAAAGAATAATGGATATCTATCCCATAGTGGATTGGTCCTTCTTTGATGTGGAAAGAAGCCCTTTCCCAACCCTTGATAATGCCAATGATGAGGATGCAATGGACAAAATTAGCTCTTAATTTAAGAGAGTAACTTTGCATGAGGATTGTGGATGATCAAATGAACAATAATCCCTCTACTTATAGATTATCAAATTGAAAGAGTGCTCAAAAGGGACCAATGTGGGATAATGTCTTAGCCAATGAGATGGAGCCACTTGTCACCTTGTGAGTGGTTGAGGCATGTGCAAGTTTTGGTCAATGTTCCAAAGAGGGGGAGATTCAAATTTGAATTTGGGAGTTAAATGTTGAATTTGACTTTTGCAAGAGACATGTAAGAGACATGTAAGAGATCATAAATGTCTTGTTGGATGTACATGTCAAATTGGGGGGAGATTCATATTTGGAGAATATTCCTCAAAGATGCCATGTTGAAAGAAAATGATGAATTTAATAAATGAATTAAAATGCTTTATTGGTGCAAGTGGGAAAAGCTAGAGGATGTGATGGGTGATTAGATTAGATTAGTCATGGATTAGATTAATTAAGATGATGTTAGGTGATTTTGACCCATTTGACTTAGATTTGGGGATTTAAATTAAATCAAAGGGAGATGAAAGGTGATTTCAGATTTAATTAAATAAAGGTTTGATTTATTTAATTAAAAGGATGATGATAGGCTTAAATTAAATAAATTTAATTTATTCAATTTAAATACCTTGGTTTATTTAATTTATGAGTGAATATGATTAGTTAAATATGCATGATGTCAATTTCACGTGTCTACTATAGGCAATATACATTAAATAGAAATTTTGAAGTATGCCAAATCAATGATCCAAGAACTCCTCACGCGAGCCAGTTGATAACTTAATAGCTCGGTTATGAATCTAGGAAGTTGATTTTAAAGCATTTAAAACTTCATCAATGGTGATATAAGCCTCATTTTTTATGCCTTTGGCAACTTGATTATAGAAAACAATGATGCCAGGTCAAGTGTTGTGATCTGTCAATCAGTATGTATCACCAACCTAATCCATGCTTTTTCATTAATATCAGAAAAGTACACAAGACCAGTTCTTCTTAGAGATAAAATTTCCTTATATTCTTCATTGCTTATCTCTAATCTTCCCCAAATTTTAGGGTGCAATCAGTGATGAAAGTATTCATGCGATGATATTTAGTCCATTGGATCATCCTATTTTAAAACTACATAAACGGTTCTCCAAACCTTTTGCTGCTTTTCTTTTGCTTTGTGTGAAATCCTTTGGATCCTGCCACATTGCTTGTTCCATCAATAGTCATCTCCTATTGCAAATGCATCTTGTCCTTCATTGGCCTCATTGGTGATGTAAACATTCTCACGATGAAATTGCAACCCTTGGATCTACAGCCTGATCCTTGATCACGTCTATCCTTCCATCATGCATCGTTAATCAATATTTTAGACCTTGGATCCTATCAGCGATGGGATATATCAAAGAGATAAGATCAAGACACATGCACCTACATTAAAATCAATGGCACAAAAGACATCACTCATAAAATCTTTGTACACTATTAGATTTATTAAACTAAAGTAGATGTAACAAACTAAAAAAAATAAAAAAATTAGTAGACTTAAAAGAGGGCAGAAATGGAAAGGATGGTGGATGTAATAGCAGTGTAGGATTAACTACTATATTTTTAGTAGACCTAAAAGAGGGGAGAAATCTAAATGACGATGGTTGATGTATGAGTGTTGTATGATTGACTTTAATAAAGTGTGCTATAAAATATGTTCAAAAGATTGGAAAAACATTTGTATTTTTGGCAATGGTATAAGAATCCTAAAATCATCAACAAGATCTTTTATAAGCAAGTGAAAAAATAAGAGATGATTCTTTAAGTATTAAAATTAAAATCATATTTCATTAGAATAAATCAAGAATAAAGATGACGGAAAAAGCACGTCTGGGTATGTATTTAATTTTGGGACTGGAGTTGTCTCATGGTCTTCAAAGAAGCAGCCAATAGTCTGTCTTTCATTAGCTGAAGCAGAATATGTGGCAACCACAAGTGTAATCTAGATAAGAAGAATTTTGAAAGAATTGCAAAATGAACAAATGGAGGCAACAAAAATTTACTGTGATAAAAGTTTAGCCATAGCTCTCTCAAAAAATCCAATCTTCCATAAGAGAAGCAAGCACATTGATACCAGGTATCACTTTATTAGGGAATTAATTAACAATGGTGTCATATTTTTAGAGTTTTGCAGATCAGAAGAGAAAAGTGCAGATATTTTCACAAAGGCACTGGGAAGAGATAATTTCATTTTTCAAAGAAACAGATTGGGCATGGTGGACAGTGCAGTTATGTTTAAGGGGGAGTGTTGGAATGTAAACCCAACTGCTGCCATCACCTCCAGTTGCTACAGTCCTCCTACCTGCCACTGTCTGAAGACCCCTGCAGTATCATGCCTCAACTACACCGCCAGCCATTAACTGCTAGTCAACAAACTGTTGCCTGTGATATCGCATTATGGGTTGTTACCCATTGTGATACTGTGGGGAACCATTTACCAAGCTACCTAGCCAAAGGATATTTCGTAATACGGAAAATTGATATTTAAGTTTTAATATTAAAGTAAAGGACACTTTATTTAATACGTTTTGTTCGGAAAAAGTTAGTTAGGTAATTTGTAATAAATTTATTTTGTGCCCTCCCTTCCGTGAATGTTTTTCACGTGACTTTTAACTTTTACCTATATTGGTATATGCATTTTTAATTTGAAAGATAAGGCGAATGTGAACATACAGAAATTAATGAGCAGCAACTCTGTGTTAAAGATATTATTTTCTGTGAAAATTCCTCTTCCTTTTTCCTTCACAAGAGCTGATGGTGAAAACACATCCAAGTCCTTGAGTGAAAACCACATTGTGGCACTCACTGACAAGAAAATAGTAAAAAGAAAGGATGTATCCAATGGTGAAAACCTCTCTGAGGCACCCAAGGATGAAGGATTCAATCTTCCCTTAAGAGCTATTCATCAAAAGAAGTCAGCAGTCTTGGCCGAAAAGTGCAATCTGGTCAACATAGGAACAGAGGAGACCCCGCATATCACATTTGATGCAGAATCACTATTATCAGAAGAGCAAGAACTCCTAGCAGCATTCCTAAGGGAAAGACAAATAAACTTTGCATGGAGTTATGCTGATATGCCAGGACTTGATCCAAATACTGTGGTCCACCACCTAGCAGTGTATCTGGATGCAAAACCTGTTAGACAAAAGCTTAGAAAAATGCATCCTCAAAGTTCTTTGTTAGTCAAAATGGAGCTTAAAAAGCTATTAGATGCTGGATTCATTTGACCAATTGATTATCCAGAATGGGTATCGAACTTGGTACCCAATTCAAAACCTGATGGAGCTTTCAGAATCTATACATATTTTAGAGATTTGAACAAAGCATGTCCCAAGGATGACTTTCCACTTCCCAATATTGATATGATAGTGGACATGACAACAAGGCACGAGATGCTATCGTTAATGGACAGATTTTCAGGATACAACTAGATTATGATATCAAAAGAAGATCAATACAAGATGACTTTCACTTGCCCATGGGGAACCTACTGCTGGAACATGATGCCATTTGGCCTAAAGAATGTAGGAGCAACCTATCAAAGGGCCATGATGCTGATATTTCATGATATGATTCACAAAATAGTCGAAGACTATGTGGATGACATCCTAGCTAAATCAAGAAAAAGATGAGATCATATAGCAACCCTAAGTGCTATCTTTGACAGATTGGAGGAATACAAAGTTAGACTAAATCCAAAGAAGTGCGTCTTTGGCATATAATAAGGAAAATTACTAGGATACATAGTCTCCATGAGGGGTATCGAGGTGGATCTAGCAAAAGTCAAAGAAATCCTTGAGATGGAAGCACCAAGGAACTTAAAACAACTGAGAGGTCTCCAAGGAAGGCTCCAATCCATTAGAAGGTTCAAAGCACAACTGGCAAACAAGCAGAACCCATATTCTCACCTACTTCACAAAGGAGTATCATACAAATGGCATACAAAATGTGAAGAGGCATTCAACAAAATAAAGGAATATCTACTGACACCGCCAGTCTTAATGCCGCCTATCCTAAAGAAGCCATTGATCTTATATGTGTCAGCAACAACAGTAGCCCTTGGAGCTCTCCTATCCCAACATGATGAAAACAAAACAAAGAGGGCTATCTACTATATCAGCAAGACAATGGTTGGCCACGAGCTAAATTACTCATTCATCGAGAAAGCTTGCCTCGCAGTAGTGTTTACATCCCAAAAATTTAGACACTACATGTTGGCACACAAGATAAAATTCATTATGAAAATTGATCCCCTCAATTATCTCTTATCCAAGGCAATGCTCACGGGAAGAATGGAAAAATGGGTGATGATATTGTCAGAGTATGACATCAAGTATGTGGAAAGAAAATCCATTAAAGGCCAAGTTATTGCAAATCAACTAGCAGAAGCACCCATATATTCTGAGAATTCTCTTGTATCTGAATTTCCAGATGAATCCATCTTTAACCTCAATGTAGCTGATCACTGGAAATTATACTTCAACGGCTCATACACACAACACGGATCAGGAGCTGGTATCTTCTTCATCACCCCCCAAGGGGATTGCATACCATGGTCATACAAACTAGCATTCCCTTGCATGAACAACATAGCGGAATACAAGGCTTTGACTATAGGTCTCAGGATAGCAGTGCAATGGAATATCATAGCCCTCAAAGTCTATGGAGACTCTCAGTTGATCATAAATCAGGTGAATGATGAATATCAGACTAAGGATGACAAGCTAACTCCATACAAGAAATTGGTGGAGACTCTTAAAGAATCCTTCATTGACATAACATTGAACAGATTCCAAGAACCAACAACACAGTCGCTGATTCCATGGCTACAATTGGGTCTCTAGTAGACATCCCTCACAACGTGCCAAAATATGAATTTCTGATTAAGCAGCTTCTCGTTCCCACATTCGAGGTACCATAATCAGAATATGTGTGTGAAATTGTTGGTCCTGGTGATCCTTGGTATCATGACATCTACACTTATCTTCGCATAGGAGTCATACCCGTTGACCTACCATCGAGCCTAAAATAAACCTTTATCAAAAAGGCATCCAGATTTGTCATCCTAGGTGATACCTTATACTGTAGAAGCATAGAAGGTACCTTACTGTGCTATCTAAATGCCGAGGAGGCATTAACCGCTCTGACCGAGGTTCATAATGGTATTTGTGGCTCACACTTGAGTGGGATGACAATAGCCAAGAAACTGCTGAGGCTAGGGTATTACTGGCCCACAATGGAAAGAGAAGCACATGATCATGCTAAGAGGTGTTTACAATGTCAACAGCATGGGGATCTCATCCATGTTCTAGCTCAAGAGCTTCACCCGATCGTCACACCATGGCCCTTCTCACAATGGGGACTTGATCTTATTGGAAAAATCTCACCCACCTCATCCAATGGCAATAAATTCATTATCACTGCAACTAAGTACTTCTCAAAGTGGGTGGAAGCCATACCCATGACCTATATCACTAGAAAGCAGATCTCAAAATTCATCCTGAACTATCTCATCTATTGTTATGGTGTCCCACAAGCCATTATCTCAGATAATGGGACACCCTTCAAGAATGAGGAGGTTCATGACTTGTGCGAGAAATTCAAAATCCAACATCGCTTCTCCACCCCATACTATCCCCAAGGCAATGGCCAAGCAGAAGCCATGAATAAAACCATCCTCAAAATCCTCAAGAAAATAGTCAATGACACAGGTCGTGACTGGCACTTGTAGCTTAATCCCGCCCTATGGGCTTATCAAACTAGCATCCGTACACCCACTGGCGCCACCCCCTTTTCCTTGGTGTACGAATCAGAAGTTGTACTCCCCATTGAGAGCGAGCTCCCATCCCTCAGAATATCACTGCAAAATCTCATCACTGATGAAGAATATCAGGTTTCAAGATTAAATGATCTGGAGTTACTAGATGAGAGACACATAGATGCTTTGAATCATCTGCAAGTCTATCAAAATAGACTCAAACAAAGCTACAACAAGAAGATCAGAAGCAGGAGTTTCCAAGTCAGAGAATTGGTCTTAAAAGAAAATCAGAAGAATGTCCCAAATCCCAGCAGCAAAGGCAAGTTCAAACCCAATTGGTTAGGGCCTTTCATCGTCATAACAAGCTATAAATCAGGGGCATATCAGTTATCAACACCCGAAGGGGAACCTTTGCAGGAGCCAATGAATAGCTTCCATCTCAAAAAGTTTTATTCCTAATTCTTCCAAGGTATAGAACAAAAAAAATCCAAAAAAATCATAAAAAGTCTAAAAAAAATGGTTACTTCGGCGAAAACCTAGCAAATAGGTGTCTTGGTGACAACAAAAAAATAAAAAAAGAAAGAAATCCAAAAAAAATAGAAAAGGATTAAAAAAATCATCCTCTAGTGAAAACCACTTCAGTGGCACTTTGGGCAAGTACCTCGGTGAAAACCTGGCAAACAGGTGCCTTGTGTAAATAAGCACTTTTCATCCACTAGGACCTTTACGCCTTGATCTGCATCATCCATCCATTTCGCTTCTATCATCCATCGCATTTAGATCTCCATCCATCACACATCCACTCACATCTACACCATAGCTTGGTCCTGTGTTCGTATCATGATCCCTCCTAGTACTACTCGGCTGATTCTCAAGGTTAGTTTGTCCTGCCTTTATCAGAGTAGTTTATTGCATCACGCTGGGGGCACGTTCTCATTGGATTGGATTCGTGTATGGTCTTAAAGTCCCTAAAATCAAAAAAACAAAAACCATCAGAAAATCAGAAAATCCAAAAAGCATCAAAACATCAAAAAATCCAAAAGCATCAAAAATTCAGAAAATCCAAAAACATCAAAAAATTAAAAAATCCAAAAACATTCAAAACATATCAAAATCCAAAAAAGGTCAAAAGTTATTCAAAAACCAAAAACAAGGTCGCTCTTTGTCGAACTCACATCTCGAGTTTGAACGTAGAGCAAGGTTGATCTTGATCATCCCCAAGACATTTAGTCAGTCCTATAGAAGTCCTCATAATAAACTAACATTTCATCATGTATATCTTCATCTATAAATTCGGTCAAGTAAAATGAATCCACGTGGTCTCTCATGTATAGCGTGAGGGCAAGGCTAATCATTAATCAGCCCCCGAGACCCTAGGATAGGTCTTTAGGTTAGTCTCTTGGTCAAAAATCTCGAAAATCCCAAAAACATTGGAAAAATTGAAAAATTAAAACATTTGTAAAATCTCAAAAACACCAAAAATAGCCTCAAAACATTCCAAAATGTCAAAAACATCCAAATATTTGAAAAATCCACCCATCCCATTTCTTTCACTGAAATAATCAATCATCCATAATAAATTGATCATCACCTTCATCCTTTGGCAATGCAAACAGAAACAATCATAGCAGTTGAGCAAAAGCAAGCTTCAGTCGTAAAAATCAAAAGCAAACAACAAACATTTAAAACAAAATCAAACTCTTGATCAATTACAAACATGTCAATTGACCTTATATCGATAGCCTATCAATCAACTTATCAAACCATCATCATCCTTTACAATGCATGTCCTAGGATATATCGTTCCGACAATGGGCATCATTTTGGATATCACCTTGGATTCTTATCCTATCAAAACTCATCCCTTTGGCTAAAGGTATGAAGAACATCAGCTTGTTTGCATACTTGGTCTTTTTCTTTTGACTTATCTTATTGCGCTCAGTCCAAGGACCTCTCGATGATATCCGAATGAAGGATTTAGAGAGATAGGAATGGGGCAACGATCATTATTCTTTTGTTTGCTGTGCTTGTTGGACGTTCTTGTAAAATAACTTGGCAAATACTTGCTCTATTAGGTATGTATGGAGGATGTTTTGGATGGCTTGTTGACTATTGCATTGATTGGTTATACCTTTTCGTGTTTTGGTCCGAGGTGTTTAAAACTTCTAAAGTGCATCCTAGCAAGGTTCCCGCATGTTAGGTGTGAACAAGAATACTCCTATCTATTTGTCGAGTCAAAGTCCATCACACTAAGTACAATGCCATCCTGGTCCTTATACCTTGATGCATCATGCTTAGGCGTGTTATCAAACATAAAGTAAGTGACCCTTTGAAAATCCCAATCCTTGATAAGAAAATCATCCATCTCTCATCATCATTTCATCATCATTTCATCATTTCTCATCATCATCTCTCATAATGTTGGCTTGTTGATCCTCTTGTCATCATCTAATTTCTTCATTTTTCTGACTTACATCACAGATGAATAGTTAATCATCATCACCAATACATCCATCATGCATCCATTATGCATTCATCTTGCATCCATAAATCATCAGAATTCTGCATATCATCTCACATGTATCATCATATAATATAGATCTGTTAGTCTAAGCATCTCATAAATCATCCATTGCATAATTACAACATATCACATCATCAATCTCATCCCTCATCGCATCATATCATCATTTAAGTTGTTTAGGATAATATAGATTTGTTATTCTAAGCATCTTAAAATCATCTCATTTGCATCATCATCCATAACCATCCATTTTGAACCTCTTTATTGCAAGACCGACCCTCAGATTGAATCTTTTCGCTTGATCTCTCGAGGGGGCAATGTACCAGTGTACTTTCCGCTGGGGCATCCAAAAAAAATTATATTTTTTTTTATCACGCAAGTTTATTCTTTGAACCAATGCAACAAGTACATTGCTTCAAAGAGGGGCTAAATGTAGACATGCAAAATTAACATTCTGCATTAATCAGGTTCACTCATCAACTGAACTAGATTTCACATTAGGTCCATTCATCAATTAATCAGGTTCACCTTCATTCACTTAGCAGGTAATTTCATTAATCTACATTTCCTAAGGTCATTTATTTAAAATCAAGCAAACATTATCATCAGCCTTTTAATAAATCAAACATCCATTTTAATCAAATCCTAAATCATATTCCATCATTTTCTAATTCAAATAAATCAAATATCAAAGTCCTAAAAGTCAACTCACCTAATCATCATTAAACTAACATAATCATCATTTATTTAATCTAACCATGATTAAATACTAATCTCACCCACTTGCATTCTCTAGATATCTCCACTTGCACAAATAAATCAATTTTATTGATTTATTAAAACCCTCATTTTCCCTCAACATGACAAGTTGATTTGTCCCTCCAACATTGCATTTATTGCTTTTTTCTTGTCCCCCTCTCAAAATTTATTGCAAAATTTGAATTCAAATTCTCCCTCTCATGGGCACTCTTCCCAAATCTTGCACAACCATTGGCCTATCATCATTTGACAAATGGCCTCTCCTCATTGGTGGATCTTTAGTCCCACATTCACCATCTTGGCCAATCTATCATCAAGAAAATCTATAAAAGAAGGCCTTCATTCTCATTCATGGATCCACAACTTTTATGCAAGGTTACTCTCTTAATTTGAGAACTCATCTTGCTCATCATTTCCATTGCATTTACATCATCTTGAGCTTTGATCAAGGATTGGGAAAGAGTCACTAGCACATGTGACACCAATCCAGTATGGAATAGGTAACTTGTGGTTGCTTTCATAATGCTTTTAGTTTTTCATCCTTTGTTGCATTTTTGAAGCATTTGCAAGGTATTTCATAGAGGCATTTTGATAGATTTGTGAAATACTAACCCCTATATGAAGTTTAGTGTTTGCAGATTTTAATGGATGCCTACAATCTTAATTGAAATTTTTGTCCAATTTGCTCATTTGTGCTATGTGGAAATATAATATCCTTTGTACACTATTAGATTTATTAAACTAAATTAGATGTAACAAACTAAAAAATGGTGGATGTAATAGCAGTGTAGGATTAACTACTATATTTTTAGTAGACCTAAAAGAGGGGAGAAATCTAAACGATGATCTAAACAACGATGGTTGATGTATGAGTGTTGTATGATTGACTTTAATAAAGTGTGCTATAAAATATGTTCTAAAGATTGGAAAAACATTTGTATTTTTGGCAATGGTATAAGAATTTAAAATCATCAACAAGATCTTTTATAAGCAAGTGAAAAAATAAGAGATTATTCTTTAAGTATAAAAATTAAAATCATACTTCATTAGAATATATCAAGATAAAAGATGACGGAAAAAGCACGTCTGGTTATGTATTTAATTTTGGGACTGGAGTTGTCTCATGGTCTTCAAAGAAGCAGCCAATAGTTTGTCTTTCATCAGTTGAAGCAGAATATGTGGCAGCCACAAGTGCAGTCTGGATGAGAAGAATTTTTAAAGAATTGCAAAATGAACAAATGGAGGCAACAAAAATTTACTGTGATAACAATTTAGCCATAGCTCTCTCAAAAAATCTAGTCTTCCATAAGAGAAGCAAGCACATTGATACTAGGTATCACTTTATTAGGGAATTAATTAACAATGGTGTCATATTTTTAGAGTTTTGCAGATTAGAAGAGCAAAGTGCAGATATTTTCACAAAGGCACTGGGAAGAGATAATTTCATTTTTCAAAGAAACAGATTGGGCATGGTGGACAGTGCGTCAACATCGATACTGTGGGGAACCATTTACCAAGCTGCCAAAGGATATTTCGTAATATGGAAAATTGATATTTAAGTTTTAATATTAAAGTAAAGGACACTTTATTTAATACATTTTGTTCAAGAAAAGTTAGTTAGGTAATTTGTAATAAATTTTATTTTGTGCCCTCCCTTCCGTGAATGTTTTTCACGTGACTTTTAACTTTTACCTATATTGGTATATGCATTTTTACTTTGAAAGATAAGGCGAATGTGAACATATAGAAATTAATGAGCAGCAACTCTGTGTTAAAGATATTATTTTCTGTGAAAATTCCTTTGCCTTTTTCCTTCACAAGAGCTGATGGTGAGAACAGAACTTGAGGAAATATTATTGGTCCAACAAATTATAAGACATTTTGAATCCCTGCCGAAGTGTTGGGCACATTTAACCTTGATAGCCATGTTCTTATCTGGCATCTTTGAAAACGTAGTGCAGGTGAGGATTATCGGCAAATTCATCGTGAGCAATGATTAATGGAAAATTCACCATCAATAATTCATCAATAATTCACCGTGGTTGAAAATTCACGGTCAAGTCTTTCAAAAACTTTGATTTTATTAAAAATATTACTTTCGGTGAATTTTCGGCCATGGTGAATTGTTGGTGGTGAATTTTTCCACTATTACACAACAATTTGTTATAACTACTTTACATTAGTTTTATTCTTCAAAGGTATACCACTAATGGACCTAGAATGATGTTCTATAATAAATACTCTTAATACTTATGTTATGGTGGTCTCATAAATACATTATCAATCAAACCCTAATATGTTTTTTTTTGGTGATTATTGCCATCCTTTTCAAATAAATAAAGAAATTCTTTAAATACAACAACTAATATTATAAATTTATAGAATATGCATTAAATCAACTATAATAACTAGTGAAATAATAAAAAATAAGTATATTTAAATTTTGAATTTTAAAAAGAGGATATTAAATCTATAATTAAGTAAAGGTTTGCACTTGTAAACTTTATTTCACATAATACTTAAAAATCTAAAACATGAGGAATACATTTTTAAAAATTAATAATAATAATTTAGATATAAACTAAATTTGTATATAAGTAATTTTTTTTATATTTTAAATAATATAAATAATAATAAAAAATACAAGAAGAAAATGTATAAATATACAATTTTCATTGTTACAATTATATCTAAATTTAATAGAATTATAAATCTTCAGCTGATACTCATTTTTAGATATTTTCTAATGATGTATGAAAAAACTATTATAATTTTTAGTACTAAAAAATTATTTCTTATTTTTTTAATTGATTTTAAAGGATCTTGTTGATGATTTTTTGAGATTATTATACCTTTTCTAATAGGTAAATGTATTTTTCAATCGTTGAACATATTTTATAATTATATATTTTATTAATTGATTTATATGATAGATTGTGGTTGTATTTACTATCTCTCTCTATATATAAAGGATGAAAATGTATATATTAAAAAAATAATATTTTATATTTTAAGTAGCTTTAAAATATTATATTCTAGTCATTTTTAAAAATTAAATATTTTTTCTTCATAATCTTCAAGTGCAAAGTTTCAATTAATTCCTCACCTTTAGTCTTAGTTTCTTCCATTTTAAAAGTTTACTCTTAAACAATCAACCTTTTGTTTTTCACTTGATTTTGAAAGATATTATTGATGATTTTGAGATTCTTTTACCTTTCCCAAAAACCAAATGTAATCTCCAATCACAAACATATTTTATAATATATTTTATGAAAAATCAATCCAATAACATTCACCATCCTTCCAATTTCTCCCCTCTTTTAAGTCTACTATAATTACCTTTTAGTTTACTAAATTTTAAAACTATTGGAAGGGTTAATATAAAATATTTAGTCAATTAAAGAAATGTATATAATTTTTTAATATGGTACAATATATTTTTATATAGATGATATATTAAATATCTGTTTTCATATTAATTAGATAATAAAGGTAATTTAATGATAATGATAATTATAAATTAATGTAGAATTTAAATGTGTAAATAAAATAAAATAAAAATATGGTATTTGATTTTGATTTTAATGATGTTTTTTTTGTTTAGATGTCAAATATCTATTTTACAATATTTATAATGTTTGTTTTCTATTATTGACTTAAAAATTCAATTAATCTATAGAGGAGAAGTGATCTTAGTAGTTGCGAGAATGATTTGATGCAAGATTCATATTCTTCTAAGTTCGATTCCTAAAAGATGCTAGGTGATGTGCTATAATAAATACTCTAATGATTTCATTATGGTGCTTTTATAAATGCTCTATCAATCAAATCTTATAGAAGATATTATTTTCAAATGAACAAGACTACAAATAAATAAAATATAATAAATAATCATCACCTAGTAATCATCACCTGTACTACGTTTACAAAGGTGCAAGATAAGAATGTGGCTTCGGCAGGGATTCAAAATTTCTTATAATTTGTTGGGCCAATAATATTTCCTCGGGTTCTGTTCTCACCATCAGCTCTCCTTCAAAACTGTTTTTTTTTAAATAAATCAATGGAAATTATTAGCAGGCACTACGGTGGTTCATTCATATTGAAGTAAATCCAGTAGAAACCAATCTACGACCATCCTATCTACCCGTGAGAGCTAGTCTTATCATATTCTTTTTAATGCTTAGAAGAACGACGCCATTTAGGATCTGGTAGATTTAAATTCGTAACAATTTTTATACAGGTAGAAACACAACGCAGTCACAGGAAGAGGTATATGCGCAAAACCTAGTCATGAGGAAAAAGACAAAGGCTTGTAGGGCTCCGGGCCTTCATGACTGGTCACAGGAAGAGGAATCTCCTCTCCAATCAACAGCTTCTCTGAATGCAGTGAAAGTGCATTCAGAAGGCGAAGGGCATTCCAACCAAATGCAAGGGCCTCCGATTGAAGAGATATCAGATTTGGAAAACCCAGAGTCTCCTCTCCCATCAACAGCTTCTCTGAATGCAGTGAAAGTGCATTCAGAAGGCGAAGGCCATTCCAACCAAATGCAAGGGCCTCCAATTGAAGAGGTATCAGATTTGGCAAACCCAGAGTCTCCTTTCCCATCAACAGCTTCTCTGAATTCTGCGAAAATGCATTCAGAAGGCGAAGGGCATTCCAACCAAATGCAAGGGCCTCGAATTGAAGAGGTATCAGATTTGGCAAACCCAGAGTCTCCTTTCCCATCAACAGCTTCTCTGAATTCAGCGAAAGTGCATTCAGAAGGCGAAGGGCATTCCAACCAAATGCAAGGGCCTCGAATTAAAGAGATATCAGATTTGGCAAATCCAGAGAGAGTGATCGGTGGCAGGTTAAAGTATATTTCATGCTTAGCTAATTCAAATAATCTCTGTGTACATTTTTGTGTTCTGCTTCTCTGATCTTAGACAAAAGTAAAGGGTGATACTTTATAGAATTAGGGTTTTATTCGAAAATCAATGCGTAGTTGTGTATTAATTGATGACTGTTTCTTTTTGCAGCCAGGATAGTCAGGTTAAGAATCACAACGCAGGTATATCATCCTTCTCTTTATAAAATGTCTTTCTCTTGCTCGGGTTTGTGCTTTTACTGTATCAGAGTTATGAGATCTCCTACTCTTTAAACGGCTATGATTCTAAATTCTCTTTTTTTAAGGTCATTATATAGAGACCGAACTAGCAAATGAAACAATTTATTGGATTAAAATGATATTTGTACAGATGAAGATGGAGTGGAGAATGTTAACCAGCCTCCTCATTATCGGATAAGGAAGATACCAAACATACCCAGATCCGTTAGGGATCATCTGAGAATAGCAAGAATGAAAAAGTAGCCCATATTGCTAGTGAGAATTTAAGACTTGATTTTGTATGCTGGAGAAGGATCTGATACAAATATTTGATTCGAAATGTTTTCGATCTTAACAGATTTGATTTATAACAGACCATAAGCTATCAGTTAATTGTGTATAACTCTGAAGCCATGTCTTGAATGCCTGCTCATTGAGACATGGCAGATAAATTGAGGTTTGAACTTGCTATCATTATTTGTGTTTTTCAATGGTTCAATCATTTTAATATATATCATTATCTGTGTTTTTCAATGGTTCATGTTATTAAAATTTTATGGATCAAACACTATTATTTCATGGTTCATGATATTAAAATAATTTAATAGGTGACTCCGATGTTTCAGTTACCTCTAGGCGAGATATAATTGCTCAGTTCATTTTATAGATTTTTTTTTTTTTAATTATATAGATATCTATACATATATTTTCACTCTTGATTCAAATATAAATCAGAAATTTGAAAATCACAGTTGCACAAAAAGATATATATAAATAACAGTATTTATTGACAGACTTCAACAAAATAAATAGCCCTCTTTATCTCTCTACAGTAGCAGCAAGGTTTAAAAGAGCCTTTTATCTTTAAAAGGAGCTTTTACATGACACATATTATTTGCTGCAGTCGAACAGAAATTAAATGAACTCTTGAAAACAAATTAGGTAAATAAAAAACAAGCTAATTAAAAAGAGAAAAGCTACCAGTTACTGCTCTTCAATAATAAACATTCTAATTTTTCTTCTTTGATAATCAGTAGTGTGATTGTTTGACTGGTTTGTAAAATATTATTGAGAAAAGTTTTGGTGAAGATATTAGCAATTTGTTTAGATATACGGTAAAAATCCAATTCTATTTGTTCATTTTAAATTAAATATTAAATAAAATAATATTAGATTTTTTATGTGTTTCAATATAGTATGAATATAGGATTTTTTTCTTATTGCAATTGTGCTATTATTGTATGCTCTTGGAACAAGTATACATCTTGAAAGATCTTTCTAATCAATATGGCTTGACAAATGTGGATGTGGTAGCAATATATAGTACTTAACATAATGAGATAGCCAATATTTTCTTTGTTCGTACTACTCCAAGATACAATTCTAGATGTAAGTGATAAAACCCCCCACTTGACATTTTTTATTAAAATTAATTTATTCCAAAATTTGTGTAGCACCTATATAATCTAATACTATTTTTTGAAGCATGCTAATGAGACTCATGTAGATCTTGCATGCACTAAAAGATTAAAGTCATTACATACATTATATTGGATCTAGTTATTGTGAGATACATGAGGCTCCCAACCCAATTTTTATATAAAATAACATTTATCTTGGAACTTGCATATTTCATAACCAATTTCTCACCAAATGCTAAATGAGTTGAAACTATTATTCATGTCTTTATTCTAAACTCCTCTAATAAATCTACTACACGTTGCATTTGAGAAATGAATATATATTTTGATTGCTATTGCACTTCCACATCAATAAAGAAATGCATTGGTCCTAGATATGACATTTCAAATTTATATTTCATTTTTTTAATTTTTTTTTCTATTAGAATTTTACTATTACTTATATAAATAAGATCATCAACATAAAGATAAAAAATAATAATTTCCCTATCAACATGCTTGTCATACATGGTTGGATTTAAATAACTTTTGTTGAATCCCTAATTTTATAAACATCTACCAATCCTTGCATACCAAGCATGAGGGGCCTACTTCAACTTAAAGATTTTTTTCAACTTGTAAACTAATTTCTTAACCTAGAGTTTCATAGGCTGTTGGTTGCTCCACATAGACCTTCGCACCTATTTAACCATTAAAAAGTGTCGATTTCATACTATTTGACATGAAATCCACTTGCATTGTGCAATAATTGACAAGATAATATTTATGGTATGAAATTATGTAGCTGAAGTGAAGGTTTCTAAATAATTTTCATGAAGTGTTTGTGCAAATCTCAATTTTCACTAGGTGTTTGTGCAAATCTCTCAGAAACTAATCTTATATTGTGTAATTTCATGGACTATCAACATGATATTTTACCTTATAAATATATTTGACATCAACCCATGTTTACCTTTCTAAAGATGAACTAATTTTTATACAATATTTTTGATAATTGGATCCATTTCTTCATTCATAACATCAAACTATATTTTCTAGTTACATTCTCATTCTTCTTCATACACATATGGTTAAACATTAACATGACTAAGTAAAGTAAAATTAATAGCTTTGTTCACATTAATACTTCTCTCATAAATTTCAATAAAGATTATTAACTTTCTTGAAGAACTTGGACTTGATACTAAACTTGCACTGGGATTGGATGAAGAATGCTTCGAGGAATAAGAAAACTTAAATTTGTGTTATCAAGAGAAATCGATGAACTTAAGCTTGGAAAAGTTGAATTTGCACTACTACTATAGATTGAAAGTGCACTTGAGTCTGTGGGCAGAGGAGGAACATTAAACCATTCCTATGGAACCATAATTATTAATATTTTTATTATACACTTTCTTGCCACTACCACAATCCTTCATCTAGAACCACATCTTGTATAACAATCAATTTCTTTGTGATAGGATTACAAAGTTTATATCATTTAGCAACATTAGAATATCCAACAAGATAAAAATTTGATATTTTTAATCAAAAAATTTCTTCTAAACTAGAATATATATAGTATTGACAATCAAACACATTTAAATGAGCCAAATAAATATTATGATCACTTGAATATTCTTTTAGAGTGATGTTTTGCACTAATTTTATTGATTAAAGATGCATAATACTATCTCCACTACTTTTTTCCAATAAAAAATTCTAAGGCTCATTGACTAGTGTTAGTGTAAATAGTGTCATTAGATAACTAGTTAGTTGTAATCAAATTCTACTTTGACCTATAATATTTTATTAAGTTTACTTAGGCTATTTAGAATTTTTTCTCACATCATGTGGTTGAGACATGTTTCCTCACTTTGTGAGACACCTCTTACATGGTCACTTGATACTCACAAGAACACTTTTCATGTGAGTTAACAAGTGTTCCATAATTGGAAGGGTAGTTGGTCATTGTACTCAACTTTTCCAACTTCACTACCTTGCCTATATAATCAAGGTTACATTGTACATTCTACTAAAATCTTTTACCATCTCTTGATTATATCAATTAGGCTTTATAGTGTAGAAAAATGTACTCCTTTATATTTTCACACTTTGTTTGGGCCTCTCAATTAAAATGGACTTACTTATGCTTTAATAAGCCCTATTTTACACATACAAGCCTAATAAATTAAATTTTTTGAAAGGGAAACCCAACAACAATTAATGCCAACACATAACTGATGATGGAGCAAACCCGAGACACAAAATAACACTCACAGAATAATATTTTATTCAAAAATATTGAACTCTTACATGCAGAGGATCTCAAATCCTCAAGCTCTGAGATACATGCAATTATAGGCTTACATAAATTACCTAGATTCCCCCTTTCACAGCATGCAAACTTCTTCCCCAAAAAGTTACCCAAAAATTAGAAACTAGCCCATAAAGAGACCCTTTTCGGTTTGGAACCAAAAACAACATTCAAGATATGAGTTTTCGGGGTTTGGCGCCAAAATTACAATTTAAAATTCAAGTTTAAATGCACAGTAAAAATTAGCACATTTCTAAAATATGTACCAACTTCCGGAAGCCATAACTTTTAATCCAACCACTGGATCTTCAATGATAATACCTTTTTAGAAAGCTCTTGAGAAGAAAATTTTCCACAAAGTAGGGCCTATGACATCTACTTTGGTTTATCCACAAATTTTTAGGCCAATCCAGGATCGTTTAGTGCCTCAAACTGAGCTCGGAAGGGTTTTCAGGGCAAAAAGCAGAAACTGGAACTTGAATAAATTTCAAATCGTGAATGATCTTGACCTGATTCTTTCACCAGATAGTGTATTTTTTTATCCTGAACCTTCCCATAAATTTTTGTCTTCCCATAAATTTTTGTGTATTTTTCTCTCCACCGTGGCCATTCAAAAGCTCGCGAAAATCAAACAGCGGCCATCGCTCTGCGTCTTTCCGGTCGCCAGGTCCTGGAGTCTCTACCGCCGCCGCTGACCTAATTTGAAATCTCACCAACTTTTGGCATGACCGTATGAGCAATAAATACGGGTATTAATGGTGGCTGGGGTATATAATGCCCAGCCCACCAATGTCATTTTCACTTTGTGAATTAGAGCGAAATTACAAAACCGAGCATCTGAACCCCACCGCCTTCAACTGCAGCGTCTCGATTATTCGCGTCTGCATCATTCCGTCGATTCCCGGTGGATTCCGCACATCACCACTTAGCGAATTCGAGGTAGGCCATCCCTATTTTCCCTCCCGTGTTTTTTCATCATTTTGGGGAATTTAATTGAATTAAATAACTGGTTAAAATGAAACAAATAGAAGAGCACTCAATTGCGCCCCTAACCCATGTGTTAAAAAATGACAAACTTGGCGGATTTGCCCTACCCACCGATTCAGAGTTTTCCCGTGGCCCAGCCATTCTTCGCACAGGGCGACCGTCCCCATCGGGCCCGGTTCCCCCTTTCGCCGTAGGGCCTATGACATCTACTTTGGTTTATCCACAAATTTTTAGGCCAATCCAGGATCGTTTAGTGCCTCAAACTGAGCTTGGAAGGTTTTTCAGGGCAAAAAGCAGAAACTGGAACTTGAATAAATTTCAAATTGTGAATGATATTGACCTAATTCTTTCACCAGACAGTGTATTTTTCCATCCTGAACCTTCCCATAAATTTTTGTCTTCCCACGACTTCAAATTTAAACTTGCTAAAAACAACAGTTGAGTAGAAAAAGCAGAAAAGCAGTTCTGAAAGTTGGAAACCCTTATTTGACGAAATGGGTATCCAAAAATACAAAAAAATCTACAAAAAGAAAACATTAGGAACAAAAATGGAAATCATCTTTTTGGGTGATGCAAGATTTCCCTCACACCACTGGATGCTCCTACATCAGACACCCAGGCTAATTTGAGAAGTGACCACGTCACGTCTCAGATGATTGAGGAAAACCCAAACGGTCAACCTCTGCCTTAGATAGCCATGATGAATCTTCCATAGGCCTTCCTCTCCACTTCACCAAATATTCTTCATATTGCTTGTTTATGGTACTCCTTCCCACACGGCTATCTAGGATTTCTTGAATTTTCTCCTTCTCTGAAGTAGGTGCTGGAATGCCACACTGTTCTATTGTTGGTACTTCCTCCGTGCCACCTTCATGATACTTTGTCAAAGCTGAAATATTGAACACAAGAGAAATATTGACTCCATCTATCAACTCTACCTCATATGCATTCCTTGATTCATGCCTCTTCATAATTTTACAGGGACCAAACTTTTTCATCTTCAGTTTGTTATAGGTTCTCATTGGAAACCTTTATTTCCTCAAGTGGACCATCACTTCATCACCAATCTGAAACTCCTTATATCTCTTCTTCTGATCTGCCTTAGCCTTATACTGCATATTCATCTTGTTAATATGTTCTCTGACCTTCTCATGCATATTCTTGATGTGCTCTGCAAATTCTTCGGCTTCAGCACTTGTCTTCTTCTCTTGGACCATCTTCCTAAATTTTGGAGGGGTCCTGGGACTGCCTCCATACACAATCTAGAATGGTGATCTCCTAGTGCTTTTGTTGACAGAATTGTTGTAAGAAAATTTTTTCTAGGGCAAGAGCAAGTCCCATCCCTTGGGTTTATCTTCTACCAAGCATCTTAGTAGGTTACCCAGACTTCTATTCACAACCTCAGTCTGCCCATCAGTTTGTGGATGGTGTGCAGAACTGAACTTCAACTCCATCTTCAACTTTTTCCACAAGGTCCTCATGGGTCTTCTGGCATAGGATGAAATGTGCCATCTTCAAAAACCTATCAACTACCATAAATACTGAATCATTCCCTTTATGTTCTTGGCAAACCAAGAAGAAAAGTCCATACTTATATCCTCCCATGGCCTCTCTAGTATAGGTAAGGGCTGATACAACTTAGTATTTTGGCTCACTCCTAGCCATCTGACATACCCTACAACTTTGCACAAACTTCTTCACATCTTGTGATAATTGAGGCCAATAATAATGCTCACTGATAATGGCAATGGTCTTATCCCGACCAAAATGTCCTACCATTCCTCCACTGTGCGTCTCCTTTATTAGGTTCTCCCTCATGGAACTCCTTGGAATACACAATTGGCTTCCCTTAAACAACATGCCATCCTAGATTATGAAATCCAGCCACTTCGTCCTATCAATTGTAACATGCTCCTTGCAAGCTTTCGAAGCCTTCGCAAAATCAAGATCTTTAGGATACAGTGTCTTGAGTTGATTGAACCCAACCACTTTAATTTGCATCTCTGTCAACAATGTTTGCCTCCTACTTAAGGCATCTGCAACCCTATTTGACTTGCCACTCCTATGTTTTAAAATAAAGGTATAACTCTGCAAAAATTCTACCCATTTCATATGCCTCTGATTTAACTTTCCCTGCTACTCAGATACTGTAATGCTTGATGATCAGTAAACAAAAAAAATTCCTTTGGCAACATATAATGTCTCCATTTCTTTAATGCTTGAACTATTGCATAAAATTCTTGATCATACACAGAGTACTTTCTCTTTGCATCATTTAACTTTTCACTAAAATAGGCAATGGGCTGACCTTCTTGGCTCATCACTGCTCCAATGGCATAACCGCTGGCATCACAATCCACCTGAAACACCTTATTGAAATCTGGGAGGGCTAAAACTAGTTGCTCTGTCACCTTCTGCTTCAACAAATCAAAACTCTTCGCTGCTCCGGTGCTCCACTTAAACTATTTTCTGTCCCCTCTCATTGTTTCAGTCAGGGGTGCACAAATACTACTGAAGTTTCTAATGAACTTCCTGTAAAAACTGGCCAAACCATTGAAAGATCTCACCTCAGTAGCAGTTCTTGGGGTAGGCCATTCTAGAATAGCCTTCACCTTCTCTGGGTCCATCTTGAGACCTTCTGCTGAGTCAACAAACCCCAAATACACTAACTCTTTCTTCACAAAAATACACTTCTTCAGATTAATCAACAATTTCTCTTCTCTCAACTTTTCAAAGACTCTACGAATATGCATCAAATGCTCACCTAGGGACTTACTGAATATTAAAATATCATCTAACTACACAATGACAAAATTCCCTAGAAACTCTTTCAGTACCTCATTCATGAGCCGCATGAATGTGCTCAGTGCATTGGTTAGCCCAAAAGGCATGACTAACCACTCATACAGGCCCTCCTTGGTCTTGACGGTAGTCTTCCATTCATCACCCTCTCGAATCTGTATTTGGTGATATCCGCTCTTTAGATCAATCTTCGTGAAGTACTGTGCTCCATTCAAATAGTCCATCAGGTCATCCATCCTTGGAAAGGGAAATCTGTACTTGATTGTTATCTTATTTATAGCTCGGGAATCTGTACACATTCTCCACTCTCCATCCTTCTTTGGTGCTAGTACTGCAGGTACTACACATGGGCTTAGACTCTCTTGAATCAAACCCTTTCTCAACAAATCTTGAACTTGTCTGTTCAACTCCTTATTTTCTGCAGGTGTCATTCTATGAGCTGCCTTATTTGGCAAACTGGCTCCAGGGATCAATTCAATCTGATGATTGGTCTTCCTCATTGGTGGTAAACCCTTAGGTACATTATCGGAAATAATCTCCTAAAACTCATCTAATAGTCCAGAAACTTATATTGGCACCTTCTCACTATCTTCCTTGTCCATTCTTGGAATCAATGCATAACACATACGTTCATGCTTCATGCCTTCTAAAAATTTCTTTCCACAAATAAAACAAATTCTTTCACTACTGCATACCTTTTCTAGGTGGCCATCATGTACAACATGCCTATGAAACTGCCATGGCCTCCCCAACAATATGTGACATGCATCCATGGGGATGATATCAAAAACTACCTCATCATGATAGCTTTTGATCTTGAACTTCACCAGGCACTGCTCATTGACCAGAAATTTATGGTCTTTCTGCAACCAGGCAATCTGATATGGTTGTGGATGCCTTTCCCTTTTCAGCTTCAACTTCGTAACCATCTCTTTTGACACCAAATTATCAGTGCTCCCACTGTCAATAATGACCTCACAACATTTGTCTTCACACTTACACCTTATGCAGGATAGATTCTTCCTTTGTTCTGGCTCCTTCTCTTCAGTCACCAGGGCTCTTCTAATGACTAGGGCTTCTCCCCTTTCTGCATCATTTGAATGCTCGGATTGTGCCTCCTCATCTGCATGTGCAACCCTTCCATGACCTTCTGGCCTTCTTTCTGTCCTTCCTTGGTGTTGTGGACATTTATAGGCTTGATTCCCTTCTTCACCACAATAGAAACAAGTTCCTCTGAAACCACCTCTTCCAGGCCCTGGCCTAGATCTTCCTTGTCCTCTACCTCTTTGATCACCACTGTTTTGATCATGAGGGCGGTAGAAGTTATCATTCCTCTGGCTTTGACTAGTACCCACATCTTCATTTTTCCTTTCATCCTCATTTTGGCTCCCAAAAGATCTTCCACTACCCCTTCCGCTTTGACCTCCTTGGCCTTTTCGCTTGCTGTCAAATCTTTTGTTAAGCTTCTCCTCAACTTTCAGGGAAAACTAGTGGTCATTCATCCTAGCTCCCAGGCTGAGCTGATCCCTTGCACACATTTCCATGAAACCTTGGAAGCCATCGAGCAATCCCCAGTTGTCATCCCTATCCGGCTCATCATCAGTTTCTGCCAACACTTCTGTGTCTAGGGGCATTTGAGCAGGATTTGCTCAGGGACTGCACAACACCAACAATACTACATCTGCACGCTCTTCTTGAAGTTCAAGCTCATTTTGGTAAGCAAAAAGGTGATAATTCCCTAAATCGGTCTTGGCGAACAACACCTCGCTGAGATTATTGTATTCCGTGATCATATACTTCATACGGGGTTCACGGTCGATGCGGATCTAGTTTGGCAGCCCTTTCCATGGCAACCACATGTGAGAAAGGTCTGTGGCGGTGTATCCGTTCAGCGCCTTAGTGAACTCTCTCCCTAAAATAATTCCATAAGCATCAGGAATGTCTGCCACTTGGATATCAACAACCTGCTATATCCGGGGGTCCGTAGCAATTTGCATGGGGATGCAGTTTATCTCACCCACGATGTTGATCTCTATTTTGTCCAGCTGGGTGACCTTTCTCTTTGAAGGCGTGGGAGTGATGCCAAGAGCCTTGCATATGGCCAAGGGCATGACGTTGGCAGACGCGCCTAAATCGAGCAGGTAGTTGTGCAAGTTCTTCTCAAAGACCCTAATAGTAGTTAGGAATGAGGGAGTTTTCGGTCTCCCTTGGAGGATGCCCATGGGTGTGTCCATTTGAGCTATTTGGCCTTTGTTCCTATCACTGCCTGTATCCTTAGTTTTCTTAAATTGCTAGTCCTTGGGAGGCTGTCTACTAGCCCTTTCTGGCTCCCTTTCAACATATCTACTTGTCGACTGATTCATGGGCATATTATTCCTTCTTCCGGTATTGTCCTGTATCTCTTGTTCTTTCTTGGGCTCCTCAAAGGTTACCCTCTTGGCTGAGGTCTCTTGTGTTGTGCTAAATGAGGGAGTCCCATTTAGAACCCTGAAGAAGGCGTGCCTTACGGCAGGAACCTTGAGTAATTCGAAGGCCGACAAACTAATTTTGACCTTCTTGAACTCTTCTGCCACATATTCACCCATTTGCTCGATTTCAGAGCAAAAAGCTTGGCCTATGGGAGAACTAGGGGTTTGAATCTTGGTTTGCCCAGGCGGATTTTGGGGTTGGCTCTGAGGCTGACCTTGCGGTTGATTTTGAGATTGGTTCTTGTTGAGATATTGGGCAGGTATATGAGGGAGCCCCGGGTTATTACTAGCATTTGGATCAGGCGGAGTGGCGAAGTTGTTTGGTGGGGTAGAAGTTGTGAAAGGTCCGCCAGCTTGTCTATTCCTAAGGAAATAGGGACTCAACCATTGATGGAACATGTGTACCTCATCTCCAAATGACTCTTCTTCATCTAGTGGGCCGTTATCTACCGAATCAAAAAATTGAGCTAAAGATGATTCATTACTTACCTCTTGCGCTTTCTCATCCCCAATAGGAGTAGGCTCTGCTTCGGGCTCGTTGCGGTCTCCTCACAGAAATGATGCCTGATTGACCACCATACATGAGGAATCGTAGGGCTCAGATGGGACGATGTCCCTGCAGTTGGCATTATCGACGGCATTTTGTACCTCCACTTGGAAGATTTCAGCAGCTGCCTAGAACTCGGGACAGTCCAGCTCAGAATGCCTGCTGGTTTTGTGAAGTCGGCACCATCCGGAGAAAGCCGCTTCGGCCAGATACACACCGCTGGATGTTTTGTCATGGTCTGCCAGTTGATCGAATGGTGTGGGGACACCACCATTGTTGGGCCTGGTATTCCATGTGCAGTTTTGCCTCTGAGAAGGCCTCCTTTCTGCATTTTGATTGGAGTTCTACCCCCTCTCATAATTCTGCCCGGAGGAGGTGCCCACTTCGCGATTGTCCCTGTTATCTCTATTGTCTCGAGACTCTCGACTGTCCCTGTTGAGATTAGCCTGGAAGTTGCATTGGGAGGCCTGCAGCTGATTATTCTAGTTCTTTAGATGCGTCATCTCCGTGGACATCTTCTTAATCATTTCGGTCAGCTCCTCTAGCTTGTCCTTCTCGGCCGCACCTCCAGGCAACGGGGCTAGATTTTGGAGTAAAGCGGGCGGGGCTGCTAGCTGATTTTGATAGGCTGGACGAAAGTCCAGTCCTGACAAGTACAACGGCACCTGGGGCTGTTGGGAATATGCTTGCTGCTGCAGAGCTATCTAGGAATAGTTGTATTGCTGCTGGGGCTGCAAACAAGACGTCGCGGGAGGCGCATAATTCAACGGCTCCCCGGGTGCAGCACCATAGGCAATTGAGGCACCTGGTTCATGAGAGGAGTTTGATGAGAAAATGCCTGATTAAGCCCCTGAATTTGCATTAGGTGGGCCACGGGCCCCAAAGAGGGTAGTGGGCCAGAGATATTTTGTCCCAAGTCCGCACTTGCAACGACGGCTTCTGCATAGGCGGCCAGTAGGGTAGCAGGCAGCGGGCGCATCCTTTTTACCAACGCTGACGTAAGGTTTTCCAGGGTTGCGTAATACACAGGGAGAGCTGCCGCATCATTATGGACGTATGGATCCTGAAGCCTCATGTGAGCCCGGTGGAAGTGATCATTGAAGGAACCGATAGGTTCGTTGACCTCCCTTCTAATGGACATGAACTGCTGGTAAAGGTCCGCAGGGTTGACAGGGATCTTGTACTTCTGGAGAAAGGCATTCTTCATCAGGTTCCATGAGGTGATGGATCCCCGCGGCAGATTGATGTACTAGTAGAAGGCCTCTTCTCCCAATGAATGCGGAAAAAGGTGACACGCCACGTCCTCGTGATCCACCTGCATTTCGGTAATCACTGTTTTGAATATCTTGATATGCTCTTCGACTATTCTTTGCATGTCATGTGGATGGAATTTTGAACAAAAGCCCTCCAGATTCTTGAGCATATCATTGTAAACGGCAAAGTGTATCAGTGAAGGGTTATGTGTAAGCCAAGCCATGGGGGAGGCGGAAGTGGCACTTGCTATTGGAGAACAGGTATTTGGGGCTGTATTGGCAATACAACCACAATATGGGGCTGTCCTTGAGCTATGACTGCCTAGATTGTGCCTTGGGCTGACAGGGTAGGGAGAGGAGCGAACCCCTGGCTGCCGGAGGGAAGATATGCAAATGCTGTTTGAGACGGTTGGGTGGAAGATGAAGGCCAGCCAAATAGAGGTGGGGGTGAAATGGAGGCAGATGGAGTGGAGGAAGAGGAAGAGGCAAAGCTACTTCTTTGTGCTCGTTTTGCCCTCGTGGGAGGCTGCAATTTTTCAAATTCTCCCTTACTTGGTGTTGATCGTAGAATCCTTTGAAATCTCTCCGGGGAGAATGATCTGATCTGATCCAGCTTCACTTTATTTCGTAGCTTAGTATTCTGATTCAGGCTCTCCTTCTAGCGCCAGTTCTGTTGATGGTGTTTTTATGCACTTCTCAACACAGGCAGTGCATAGGTGCACTACCTCTCTTAAAAGATAATTTCCCACAATCAAGTTGCAGAACACTATCCCAAGGTCTCTCGGATGTCAGGTCATGACAGTGCTTAGATACCTCAGTAGTTTGATGTGATTTGCTGGAATCACAAGACGGCCTTACAAAAATACAAAGTGTGGGCACAAAGTATGAAGTGGGATCTTCGAAAAGGAGTTTTAGTATGAAAGTAGTTATGTGTTGGCTGTAGGTTCAAACAGCGGTCTCAAACTCCATCTGGTTGTTAGATTTGACTCTATGATGTGCAATGAACTTTGGTATTGTTCAGTTTCTAAAAAAAAGGTGGAAAAGAGCGAAGGGGAAGAAAAGTTCCTAAGTCTGAAGCTTGCAATGAATAGTGACAATGGAGTTCCTGCAATGGACAATTCCTTAAAACAACATCCCACTTAACTAGGGATTTCACAGTATCATGGAAATTGTGCTATCTTCTAAGGGCTACTGATTTTTATCCTTCATCCACCACATACATGCATGAACTAAAGATAAGGGTTTGGGGCAGCTTTAATCAAGTCCAGGCTAACTTTGCACAGCTATCCACCTTCAGCAAATAGCAAAAAGTATGGACTAAGGGATCATCAACAGTGCAGGAATTTTCATAAACACCAAACAACATTCTGAAGATTTACCCAAATGCAATAAACAGCTAATTAAACAGCAAATAGATCTAAGCTAAACATCTAATATTGGAGAAGTGAATCAAATGACATGAGAGAAAACAAGGAAATGCACCAAGTCAATGCTATTTTTCATAAATTTCTGCAGCAAGTCTTTACAACAACTCAACTCTCACTTTTGCAAATGAGGGGAGTGCTCTATTTATAGTTCTCCAAAAGTTAAATGAATGGCCAAGATTCATTTCCATTGTGTGGCCAAGATTCATTACAAAATAGGGTTTCACTTACCCCCAAATAGATTTACAATTTTAAAACATTCTTTATCTTTTCCCTATTTCGTCATCTTGTGGATGACACTATTGCTTTTCATCCTGTAGCTAATTGCTATTTTCTTGGCTGTAGCTACTCTTTTGGGAGGTCTTCTTCCTTGGCTAGGCTATCCTCTTGCTCCTCGGAAGCTACATGCTCTATGTACTTGAGGATTACGGCCTGGAGCTTGTCTATCTCGAGGACTTCACATCTTAACGCCTGATAGCTCCATTCCTTGGCGTTTTCTTCCAGTTGCTTCCAATCTTCATCATACTTTGAGCCCTGGTCCCTGAACAGCTCTGATCGATCGAAGGCACGGGCGGCAACACTTAGGAATTCTGTGGTGATTTCTCCGGCTGTCCTGTCCTTCACCTTCTTCTCAAAGTATGACTTCATCTTCTCGGCATCCATTTGTACCGTGGGCATATCATAACCTGCCATCAGCTTAAGGTACTCAGTGCATTCTGCCTGGATCTCCTTGATCCACTCTACATCTAGATCTACCTTGTTCAGGATCTGCTCGATCCTTTCCTTCCAGTTGACAAAGTCCCTGCGCCATATGTCCACCAGCCAATGATCCTCCTTCTTTAGTTCTAGTTTTTCTTCCCACGTTCTTTCTGGCATCTAAAGGATGGCCTCAACCCTTGGGAAGGTGGAGTCGTAGATCGCAGGGAAATTGGTGCAGAGCCTCCTCGTGCCCTCCAGGAATTGGGTCAGGTCTAAGAACTTATTGGTTATCTGCACGGCCATGCCAATTCCCACGTTTCCGATGCTTACGACCTATTGGAACCAATCCTCAATGGTCTTCTCCAAGTTCTTCCTCCTTTCTAACTTATCTATCTGCTCCTTGGAAAGTAGCTGCGGTGCAGTTGTAGAGGTAGTGGGCAAGTCATCTACTGAGGACCACTGTTGAATATAATTAGTCAGGACAGCAACCTGTGCCTTGAGCTCGTCTTTGGTGACCTTGTCTTGCTTGATTAGATGCACCACCATGGCCACTAACTCCTCCAGATGTTCGACCTTCTGTTCCCTAGTTGCTGTCCCTAGGTCAATTGTAGAGATATTGTAGCTAACTCCAGCCTGGCCAACAGTTGGCGTCGCTACTTGTGCTGCCCAGGAGCCAGAAGCGTCCATGGTTATCTTGAAATGGACCTCAAGCTTCTTCTCCTTCTTTGTTATGGTCAAGGATCGAGCGAAGATGGCTTCCAATCTCGACCTCGGGTCTGTCAGAACTGGGGTTGCCCTTTCAAGCTGCTTTTCCAACTAGTCGGGCATGGTGGATTTGTCCTTGGGTGCATCATGGCTGCCCTCACCTATTTCAGTCAGAGGCAAGACTTCTACCTCCTTTTCCTTTTGAAGCTCCTCTTCCTCTTCGTCAGAGTCACGATAAAACACGAGGCGTTTAGCAGGTGCCTTGGTAGACAACATCCGGGTGGGATCTTCTTCTCCTGCCACCTCTACTTCTTTATTTTCTTCAACAGCCTCGGCCTCGGGGCTCTTCACAATATGGGTCTTAGCCTCAGTGATATCCCTTTTAGGTTGCTCTTCTTGCAGCTGTCCCTCTTCACCATGTGGTGACTGTTCTGCCTCCTCTCCAACATCCTTTGGCTGTTGAGCCAACTTTTCTTCAATGTCCTCATCGACAACATGGATGATCTCCTTGTCACCCGAGCCATCTTCTTCACCTCCGCTCTTGGAAGAGCCTGTTTCTTCCCCCTCATAGGCCACCTTGTCGATGGTTCTGTGTTCATACTCGGGGTGCTCGTAGTAATCATCGGCCTCTTCCTCAATTGACCTTGAGGCTTCCTGCTCTTGTTCTTCCAACTCTTTTGATATTTGCATTGTGGCTTCCATCGTCGGCGGCCCTGTTGGTGGTTGTGAAGGCTGAGCTGTTGCGAGGGCTTGGGCGAGGGACGCTTGGAGTGCGGGGTCCATTAGGAGTTGTGAGAGCTCGGGGGAGACTCTGCAGGTGCCATGTAATAGCCTCGGGCACAGTGGAAAGGGGAACAGGTGATGCTATTGTTGCAAGAGGCAAGGAGGTAATGGGTGACATGGCAGCAGCAGAGGAAGGGGAAGTGGTCATGCTAAAGGAGGAGTCGACATTTATTATTGACCCAGCCGGGGGTGAAGAGGCAAGGTGAACAGAAATGTCCACCGCTTGTGGAGATGAGGCGATTGTGGCCTGAGAGGCGGGCAGCACACCAGTCAGGGGAGGAAGGAGCAAGGGAGGCTATGCCTCTATTGTGATCACTGTCCTCTTGAGCTTCTTGGGAGATGAGCCTCCCGTGTCCTTCATTGCTTGCTCTTTGGGGCCCGCAGACTGTGCTATCTCTGTTCCCTTCCTTTTTTGGGACCTAGTGATGGGGGGAGACTTGGAAGTCTCACCAGCTGATGGGGAGGCGGCAACGTCCTCCGTGGTGCTTGGCTTGCTCTTGAGTGCTTTGTATGTTAAAGCCTCCCCTTATAGCTTCAATTGTGCTACTTGTCCATCAACCCACTCCTTAGTGTGAGCTATAATTAGCTGCATGATAGTATCCAGGTCCTCGACCTCTTGCTCATCCCAGTCGATGGAGGGGATTGCCAGGTCGGCAACCGCAGGGTACCTTGGGTGCACAAGGGTGGACTCATCCTCCTCGAGCTGATCTGGCACCGGAAATAGCTGCACCCTCCTCAAAAATTGCACTGTCATGCGCATGTAGTGTCTCATGCGGACCTCCTTGTCATCTTTACAATCCGCCCAAAAATCTTCGACATGGTATTTGTGGGCGTACGCCGGCCCCAGCGCCTTCCTGACATGGCCATGTGGGTCCATCTGTGGGCGAGCTGTGTACCATTCAAAGTTATATTCTTTAAGTTCTTTCTCTAAGTTGCCGACACATTGAGATGTTTGCAATCGATACTGGCCCTGGCCGAGGGTCATGGGATAGGGGATCCCTACTACGTGCTTGTTGCTGAAAACTGTCTGAATGTGTTGGAGCTGCCGGGAAAGCTCTAGGAGAATGATTCTGTTGTTAGGGTACCTTGGCAACTTCTTCGGCCATTCCGTGAATCCCTGGGCACGGATGTAAGTGAACTTGGGGAATTGGATATATAAGAAGGCATACTCCTTCATGAGTGCCCTGGCACTGTGGGATACCATTCTCTCGAAGTCCCCGGCTATCAATCTAATAATATGGCCAATGAAGGCGTCATGGACCCGGTAGTACTCCTTCTTGAAGTTACAGTATTGTAGTTGAGGGTACCGGTCAAAAGGCTTGAGCCCTCGTTTGTGATCCTGATCTGGCGCCATAAGTAGCCCACTATATTGTCTCTGACCTGCCAAGGAGTATACCAGGTACGAGGTCATGTAGAACTTGGAGCTTTTCTTGACATTTACAAACTGCTCGTGGAAGCCGTTGCTGATGATACTCCCCCAGTCGAATGAGATCTTAGTTTTGACATCCTCATTGCCTCATATGATCTGTTCAACGTAGTAAGCCATCCACTCTTGGAAGTAGGCGGCTGCTGGGAGGCCCATGACCCTGCTTAGCATAGTCACCAAGTCGTGATAATCTTCTTGAAAGTCGCTGTGGAACAACTCTTGGGGAACCTTTACAACGCTGCCCCGTCTCTCCTTAAGCCAGTAAATGTTAATTGAATTCTTGCAGCCTAATGGATTGGCATCCCATGCCGCCTGACACTGCTCCAAAGTGGGGACTTGCATATGTGGGAATGTAGGAATGTGAAATGTTTTAGTGATTCGTTCTGGAGACATGTCGGCGAGGATATTCCCCTCCTTGTCCATGATTGTTCTGGTTTCCGTTTGATAGGCTTCTCGGTAAGCCATTACTAATTCAGGTGCTATCAGAGACGGAGGGAAGCCGACAGCTTTGGCGATTCCACTTTGGCGTATCAACCTGGCGTTCTTCATTTTAGGGTCGACGTTGACCCTTTGGGTGAACTCATCTATGTCCACCTGGCCGATATTGGTATCCGAGATCTCTTTCCAGTCAGTCAAGACCTTTGACTGGAGCGGTTCCCCCTGAAATTGGAATTTCATTTGATCTTTGTCGTCTTTTCCCTGAGCGGCCCTTCCAGACTTCTTGCCCTTATCCTTTTCGGCGGATGCCCCTGAAGTTCCTGCTGCCGATTCCATATATCCTACAAGCAAAGGGTGAAGTCAACACCACAAAACATCAACATCGTTAATGTTAGTCCATATTATAAACATATCATCTAAATAATCATTCAAATACATCATAAATTTTATCCTTAGATGATATCGATTTCATTTTAGAGCATTTAGACAATCCGGGCCTGGAGGGCCGGACTTCCCTTACAGGAACGCTGTCAGGGAGGGAAAACATGACCAAAAGTTCCCGAAGAACCCCGCTGGCCAAAGTTTGGTATTTTAAGAGGCCCAAGTTGGAGAACGACATGATTTAGAATGTGGGTCGAAGTCATATTCTGGATATGAGTCAGTCTGGATTGATTTAAGGAGCCTCGGAGGTTTCAGGTCGGAAGGCAGTCAAGGGGCGGCCGCTGGTGACGATGAACAGTGGGCGGAAGTCCAGCCTAGGAAGTCCGGTGGAGGAAGTCTGAAGGCCAGAGTCTAGGAGGCAAGAAGATGGCCGACATGAGGTTCAGTTTTACAACTAGACCAGACGGCACTCAGAGACCCGGGGCCCAGTGGCCGGGAGGACGCGAGCTCACGGCCGCCACATAATTTTGACCCTTTTGAATGGCGGCGGCGAGGAGAAGACCGGAGCTTGGAAGGCGGGGAGCCGACAGAGATTTTCCGTCGAGAGATTTTGCAACGTTGATCAGCGGCAACGACGAGGAGACCCCTGGAGTCCGACCCACGGGAGGACGCATGGCGATGGCCACCGCGAGGTTATGACAGTGGTCGGGCAACGGCAGCGAAAGGTGTCACGGGACCCGGGAGGTGGAACGACGCTGGGTGCAGGCCGCCGTATGTAATTTGCGATGATTTGAACCACGGCGGCGAAAGATGGACCGAGACCCGGTGACTGGAGAGATGGGAGATGATGGTCGCCGCGAGCTACATGCAGCGAACGGGCGATGGCGGCAGCGAAGGTACCTTCGGGGCCTGAAGTTCAGACAACTGGTAAGGTTCCGCCGTGGACGATGGCAGAACCGTCACGGTGTTCCAGAGATGGAACTCCGGACGGCCAGGCCCAGAAGGCAGCGGGGCAGCGAGGATTTTGGCAGAGGGAGCCGGCAACAGGAGGCCCAGAACCCGGAGCCTGGGAGGATGCGGCGTGCCAGCCGCCGTGATGTTTTCTGTGTCGGCTCGATTGGTGATGGCGAAAGTGGAGATCAGGCCCGGGGCGTCCGAGCGCCCTGGGCGAAGAATAGCCGCGACCGGGGAAAGTCCCGAGCCGGCGGCGAGGGATAGTGCGACGGTTTGGCAGACTTTCAAAGCGTGGGTTGTTGGCGCAACTGGGTTTTCTTCCTATTTAATCATTATAGCCCACTATTTCATTCATTTAATTTCCTCAAAATGACAAAAAACAACACAGGAGGGCAAATGGGACGGCCTACCTCCAATTCGCTAAGTGGGAAGTTGGTAGGATCCACCGGTGGGGTCGACGGAGTGATGCTGATGTCGATGAGCGCAATTCTTTTGATCGTGATGGGCTCAAGATAACCGGCTCTACAACTCGCTTCAACTCGGACAATGAAAATGATTTTGGCGGACCGGGCATTATATACCCCATCCGCCATTAATGCCCGCAATAAATGCTTTGTACGGCCGCGCGAAGGTTGGTGAAATTTAAATTTAGGTTGACGGCGGCAGCGAGAGCTCCGGGACCCAGCGCCCAGAAAGACGTGGAGCGATGACCGCCGCAAGACTTTATCAACGTTTCACGGCTACGGCGAAGATAGTCTCGGGGCACGGGTGGCGAGAGGCTGGCGAGGAACACCCCGAAGCCCGAGGGGCGGGTGGCCACCAGAGGATCGCCATCGCAGACGGCGATCCCGGGATGAAAGTCTAGACGCGGACTTCCGGAGCCCGGGGCCCGAAGGAGCAGGGGCCGCCCGGGAAAACTTCAGGGGATTTCAAACAGAAAACGGCAGGATGGGCCCCGAGGAGTGGAAAGGCGCCCAAAGAACGCCGCGCAGGATGGAAATCGTGAAGGGGAGTCCCGAAAGGGGAACTCCGGAGGCCCGGGCCCGAAAGGGCCCAGAGCCGCCAAGGGCCAAAATGCCGAAGGGAGCCCGCGAGGCCCCGAAGGGCAGCAAAAACCAAAAGGGAGAGTGTGGTCAATTTTATGATGTAAACTTGGAGTAGTATCGACCATGCGGAATGTCAAAAAAAGAGGGGCACGCAAAACGAGGTGGCCCCAAAAGACCCGACAAGGCAAAAAAAGAGGGTCCCCGTTCTGAACGGGGCGTGTGTGCTAAGGGCACAACAAATGGCGACTCCGCTGGAGAATGCTCCGGAGCGTTCTAGGGATAAATATTCATTCAGGACCTAGAATCTCTAGTTTCGCAGACCAGGAGCGGCTTCTGAGGATGAATCTGGGAGAACGAGATCCTTAATTTGGTCAGCTTACATGACATCTCGAAGGTGTGTGTGGAGTGAGTTCATTCCTTTTCTATGGATAGTAACCAGGGTTATTACTTTGACCAAGTGAGCTACATAAGTTGCCTAACACCAAAAGTAACCTGGACATTGCCCCGCTGCCAGTCAGGCGTCCATAGCCCCGGCGGAGTTGTCGCTACAATCTCATAGATATTGCTCTACTGCCGGCCTGGCGTCCATAGCCCCGGTAGAGTTATCCGAACGCCCATACGGTCATTTATTTTCTTTTTTCAGAGTTTCTTCCCTTCTTTTTTTGCTTTGATATTTCACTTCTCTTTTACCATTTAGCTCGACCGGGTAAGCATTGAAGCCTACAATGGGTTTGAGACTGCAGTGGTCACTGGAGTAGACTTAAGATTTTTCACTCACTTGGGTGTCGTGACAACCATAGCACGGTCCTTCAGAATTTATTATTATGTAATTTGTGTGAGATCTGAGATGTGGGTAAGAAGATCCGGCGAAGGGTAAAGTTCTGAGCAGAATTCAGACAAGAAAATCATTCACAGACAGCTTTGCAAAGACCAATAGTCTAGAGTGAATATTTAGCCAAAGAACATGAAGAACAGACAGCAAAGTGAACCGCTTGTTAGGCAAGCACGGCCACCGCAAAGGAGCAGGAAACATCCTTCAAAACCAAACTGTCAGGAGGGAGAAAGCAAAAAGCGACGCGAACAAAATGCAAACAAGCAAGAAAGCAACTACTCTAACCTATGTATAGGTATTTACAACAAAAAGCTCGAAGGAGCTCAAGCCTGGAAGTAATGCTTCAGGTGCTGCCCGTTGACTCGCAATAGGACGTTCTCACCGATTAGATTCTTTAGGCAGAAGGCATTATCTCCCAAAATCTCAGCTATCTGAAAGGGGCCAAGCCAAAGCTTGTCGAATTTATTGTGTCCCCCTTTCTTTTCATGGGCCTTGTCCTAATATAGGACCAAATCTGCAATCCTAAAGGCCTTGATTTTGGCTCGGCGGTCGAACCATCTCTTGACTACGCCCTGATGTTTGGCAAAATTTTCTATTACGCGGTTTCAAACTTCCTCTAAATGTAAGAGCTCAGCTAATCGAACTTCCCTACGATCTCCACCTTCATAAAAATTATTGATGAACTGAAGAGTAGGAATCTTCAGGTGGATGGGGAATATAGGCTCAAGGCCATAGATAAGGTGGAATGGAGAATCACCAAGGGCAGCCTTATGGTGGGTGCGATCAGCCCAAAGGGCAAAACAGAGCTGGGTATGCCAGTCCTTGGGGTTCCTATCTAACAGCTTCTTGATCACAGTAATCAAATTCTTATTCGTGGATTCGGCAAGGCCATTTCCCTGAGGGTAGTAATTAGATGAGAATTTGAGGGCAATCCCATAGTCAAACGCCTAGCTAGCAAATTTCAATGAAGAGAAGGTAGGTCCATTATCACATACCAAAGCATATGGACAACCAAAGTGATTTAAAATAAAACTTTCTAAGAAATCAGTAACTACTTCAGTTGTACAATGCTTACAAACTATTACTTCCGTCCATCTAGTACAATAATTAGTAGCAGTCAGAATGTACCTGTGTCTCGTAGATGATGGAGGGCTTACCGGACCGATGAAGTTGAGACCCCATTGCGCAAAAAGCCTTACCTCCAGCGTGAGCTGTAGTGAGACAGCAGCATTCCTTTCCCTAGTGGCAGCGATCTGGCACGTATGACATGAACGAACATGGCAATGGGAATCTTTGAAGATAGTTGGCCAATAGTACCCTGCCCTTAATATCTGATGTGTTGTAGAAGAACCTGAGCCATGGCTTATATCAAACTTATTATGAAACTCCCTTAGAACACGTTCTACTTCCTCCTTGCTGAGGCATCTTAAATAAACACCCTCATGATTATTCTTATAAAGAATAGAACCCTGCAACATATAACCATTGCTTTTCAATCTCAGGGCCCTCTTCTGGACTCCTTGCAGATGTGGCAGACACTTATGATTCAGCAGATAATAAACGACATCTTGGTACCATTCTCCCGGGGAGACATCTTCAAGCTGATACTGCTGTACCGTGAGTTCAGGTCCAGCCTCTGCTGCTATTTCGGCCATTGTATGGGTGAGTGCCTACCCTCTTACCAATTTCATCGGTTGGATCTCCATATCATACTCTTGGAGCAGGGTGACCCACTTAGCCCTTCGTTCGCCCAACTCGTTTTGCATGAGGAGCGTTTTAACTGGTGGGTCAGGGACGATTGTGAACACCTTGTTGCGTATAATGTAGTGTCTAAATTTCTTTACTCCCCTAACGAGAGTGTACACCTGCTTTTCTATGTTGTGGTAACGCAATTCAACATCTTTGAGGGGGGCACTCATGAAGGTGATCGGATGCTCATTCCCCTCGTCATCTTTCTGGGTCAGCATACTAGCGTAAGAATGCTTTGAAGCAAATGAGTAGATATAGAATGGCTTTAGATAATCTGGACTAACTAATACGGGTGCCTCAGCAATGGCTCGTTTGATTTCTTTAAAGGATTGCTTGGCATCTGGCGTCCATTCAACTTTAGCATCCTGTTTGAGCATGGCATTAAGAGGTTTGACAATTTTTGCGAAACCTGTGATGAATTTCTAGACAAAATTGATCTTTCTGAAGAAAGACTTTAATTCCTCCTTGCTGCCCGGGGGTTGAATCTTGAGTAACAACTCAATGCGCTCAGGATCAATGGAGATTCCTTGCTCTGAGATGATGTGCCTGAGTAGCCTACCTTCACTCACTCTGAAAATGCACTTCTTGGGGTTGAGAGAAACCCTGAATTCCTTGCATCTCTGAAATACTTTGCATAAGTCAGAGACATGATCACCTCGCTTCTTGAAGAATACGGTCAAATCATCCATATAGATGATTATACATTTTCCAATTAGGTCCTTGAAGGCGATATCCATGGTGCATTGGAAAGTGGCGCTGGCGTTGATGAGCCTGAACGGCATTCTTCTGTACGCAAATGTCCCCCACTTAGTGGTGAATGCAGTCTTGTGGCGATCCTCGTATTGTACCATTACTTGATTATACCTGGAGTATCCGTCGAGGAACGACATCATCTGGGAGCCGTTGACGATTTGTAGCACCTCATCTAGTGAAGGCACTAGATAGTTGTCTTTCTCTGAGGCACGATTGAGATTGCAAAAATCCACGCACAATCTGATCTCTCCATTCTTTATCCTGACCGGGACCAAATTAGCCACCCACATAGAGTGCCTAACGAGAAAGATGATTCTCGCTGAAAGCAATTTCTGCACCTCCTTGTAAACAATAGGTTCTAACAAGGCATTGATAGGGCGCTGCCGCTGACGGAATGGCCTCACCTCAGTCTTCAGAGGGATGGTGTGCGTGATGACAGAGGTGTCGTACGTTTTCAAATCTTCGTAACTCCATGCCACCACATCATGATATCTTTTCACTGCATCTGTGATTCCCTTCTTTTCCTTGGTCGTGCATACCTTCCTAATAAAAACATTCTTGGTATCCTCGGTCGTTCCCAGGTTGTGAGCGTTGCACTGGTTGCTTATAGCCTCCTTTTTGGTTTGCTGATCCTGATCTCTAATCTGATCCAAATCGAATACACGCTCCAACTGAACCATACCTCTAGGGATCGTGTTGGTTTTCAGATTGATAACCCCCTCTATGTCCAATTCAGCCTCCTATGGATCAGCTTCATCAATTATTTGGGCAGCAAAAATGTCAGAACTTGTAATGAACTAGAGGATATGCTTATCATCATTGAAGACTTGTAGGTGAGTAACATTATATGGGACCAATGGCGTGGATGTTAGTTCAACAGTGAACTTCTTGAGCCCAGACAAAGAGAGGGGCTATAACGTGCTAGCTGCTTGAGCCAAGGCATCAGCTGTGCGATTTTGAGTACGAGGGACTAGTTGTATGTTGAATGCATATAGGCCCTCTAAGAGGTCCCAAACCCTGTGCCTATAATTGGTGAGTCTCCGATCATGACAGGAGTATAATTTTCTGACCTTCTTAACTACAAGTGTGGAATCCCTGAAGATTTGCAGCACTTTCACATTTTTCTTCAAGGACATAAAAAGGCCAAGGACTAAAGCCTCATATTCTGCTACATTATTGGTGCAATAAAACTGTAATCGATGGGCAGCAAGAAATGTCTTACCCATTGGACTGATGAGTTCGCTCCCTGCTCCAGCTCCTTGCCTTGACTTCAATCCATCAAATCGGAACGTCCAGCACGAAGAGGATTCCTTATCTTTGGGTTTGATTGAGCCTTAATTCTCTTTCAGCTGGATGGCGGGCCTTGTGATCTTAGGAGGGTTTTCAGGTTTGAGGCAATGATCAACAGGCGGTTCTAGTGGTGCCTCCTTTGGTGTTCCTGTCGAAGGAGCAGCGGCTTTCTTAACATGCTCCACCACTGCTTAACACAGGCAACAGTTGAACTCAGAGTGAGCAGCGTTGTGGACCCTACACCAGTTTGGCAATAAGAGGTCTTGGAAATTCATCCTAGCTCTCAGGCTGAGTTGATCCCTTGCACACTTTTCCATGAAACCTTGGAAGCCATCGAGCAATCCCCAGTTGTCATCCCTATCCGGCTCATCATCAGTTTCTGCCAACACTTCTGTGTCTGGGGGCATTTGAGCAGGATTTGCCGAGGGACTACACAACACCAACAATACTTCATCTGCACACTCTTCTTGAAGTTCAAGCTCATTTTGGTAAGCAAAAGGGTGATAATTCCCTAAATCGGTCTCGGCGAACAACACCTTGCTGAGATTATTGTATTCCGTGATCATATACTTCATACGGGGTTCACGGTCGATGCGGATCTGGTTTGGCAGCCCTTTCCATGGCAACCACATGTGAGAAAGGTCTGTGGCAGTGTATCTGTTCAGTGCCTTAGTGAACTCTCTCCCTAAAATAATTCCATAAGCATCGGGAATGTCTGCCACTTGGATATCAACAACCTACTGTATCCGGGGGTCCGCAGTAATTTGCATGGGGATGTGGTTTATCTCACCCACCATGTTGATCTCTGTTTTGTCCATCTGGGTGACCTTTCTCTTTGAAGGTGTGGGAGTGATACCAAAAGCCTTGCATACGGCCAAGGGCATGATGTTGGTAGACGCGCCTGAATCAAGCAGGCAGTTCTCCAAGTTCTTCCCAAAGACCCTAATAGTAGTTAGGAATGGGGCAGTTTCCAGTCTCCCTTGGAGGATGCCCATGGGTGTGTCTATTTGAGCTATTTGGCCTTTGTTCCTATCACTGCCTGTATCCTTGGTTTGCTTAAATTGCTGGTCCTTGGGAGGCTATCTACTAGCCCTTTCTGGCTCCTTTTCAACATATCTACTTGCCGACTGATTCATGGGCATATTATTCCTTCTTCCAGTATTGTCCTATATCTCTTATTCTTTCCTGAGCTCCTCAAAGGTTACCCACTTGGCTGGGGTCTCTTGTGTCATGCTAGATGAGGGAGTCCCATTCAGAACCATGAAGAAGGCATGCCTTATGGCAGGAACCTTGAGTAATTCGAAGGCCGACAAACTAATTTTGATCTTCTTGAACTCTTCTGCCACATATTCACCCATTTGCTCGATTTCAGAGCTAAAAGCTTGGCCTATGGGAGAACTAGGGGTTTGAATCTTGGTTTGTCTAGGCAGATTTTGGGGTTGGCTCTGAGGCTGACCTTGCGGTTGATTTTGAGATTGGTTTTTGTTGAGATATTGGGCGGGTATATGAGGGAGCCCCGGGTTATTACTAGCATTTGGATCAAGCGGGGTGGCGAAGTTGTTTGGTGGGGTAGAAGTTGTGAAGGGTCCGTCGGCTTGTCTATTCCTAAGGAAATAGGGACTCGACCATTGATGGAACATGTGTACCTCATCCACAAATGGCTCTTCTTCATCCAGTGGGCCGTTATCTGCCGAATCAAAAAGCTGAGCTAAAGATGATTCGTTACTTACCTCTTGCATTTTCTCATCCCCAATAGGAGTAGGCTCTACTTCAGGCTCGTTGCGGTCTCCTCGCGGACAGTCCAGCTCAGAATGCCTGCTGGTTTTTTGAAGTCGGCACCATCCGGACAAAGCCGCTTCGGCTAGATACACACCGCTGGATGTTTTGTCATGGCTTGCCGGTTGATCGAATGGCATGGGGACACCACCATTGTTGGGCCTAGTGTTCCATGTGCGGTTTTGCCTCTGAGAAGGCCTCCTTTCCTCATTTTGATTGGATTTCTACCCCCTCTCATAATTCTGCCCGGAGGAGGTGCCCACTTCGCGATTGTCCCTGTTATCTCTATTGTCTTGAGACTCTCGATTGTCCCTGTTGAGATTGGCCTGGAAGTTGCGTTGGGAGGCCTGTACCTGATTATTCTAGTTCTTCAGATGCATCATCTCTGTGGACATCTTCTTAATCATTTCGGTCAGCTCCTCTAGCTTGTCCTTCTTGGCCGCACCTCGAGGCGACGGGGCAGGATTTTGGAGAAAAGCGGGCGGGGCTACCGGCTGATTTTGATAAGCTGGACGAAAGTCCGGTCCCGAAAAGTACAACGGTGCCTGGGGTTATTGGGAATATGCTTGCTGCTGCTGCAGAGCTATCTGGGAATAGTTGTATTGCAGTTGGGGCTGCAAATAAGATGTCGTGGGAGATGCATAATTCAATGGCTGCCCCAGGTGCGGCACCATAGGCAATTGAGGCAGCTAGTTCATGAGAGGAGTTTGATGAGCAAATGCTTGATTAAGCCCTTAAATTTTTATTGGGTGGGCGACGGGCCCCAAAGAGGGAAGTGGGCCAGAGATATTTCATCCCAAGTCTGCACTTGCAATGACGGCTTCTTCATAGGCAGCCAGTAGGGTAGCAGGCGGCGGGCGCATCCTTTTTACCAATGCCGAAGTAAGGTTGTCCAAGGTTGCGTAATAGATAGGGAGAGCTGTCGCATCATTATGGACGTATGGATCTTGAAGCCTCATGTGAGCCCGATGGAAGCGATCAATAAAGGAACTGATAGGTTCGTTGACCTCCCTTCTGATGGACATGAACTTCTGGTAAAGGTCCGCAGGGTTGACAGGGATCTTGTACTTCTGGAGAAAGGCATTCTTCATCAGGTTCCATGAGGTGATGGATCCCCGCGGCAGATTGATGTACTAGTAGAAGGCCTCTTCTCTCAATGAATGTGGAAAAAGGTGACACGCCACGTCCTCTTGATCCACCTGTATTTTGGTAATCATTGTTTTGAATATCTTGATATGCTCTTCGGCTGTTCTTTGCATGTCACATGGATGGAATTTCGAACAAAAGCCCTCCAAATTCTTGGGCATATCATTATAAACGACAAAGTGTATCGGTGAAGGGTTATGTGTAAGCCAAGCCATGGGGGGAGGCAGAGGTGGCACTTGCTATTGGAGAACAGGTATTTGGGGCTATATTGGCAATACAACCACAATATGGGGCTGTCCTTGAGCTATGGCTGCCTGGATTATGCCTTGGGCTGACAGGGTCAGGAGAGGAGCGAACCCCTAGCTGCCGGAGGGAAGATATGCAAATGTTGTTTGAGACGGTTGGGTGGAAGATGAAGGCCAGCCAAATGGAGGTGGGGGTGAAATGGAGGCGGATGGAGTGGAGGAAGAGGAAGAGGCGGAGCTGCTTCCTTGTGCTCGTTTTGCCCTCGTGGGAGGCTGCAATTCTTCAAATTCTCCCTTACTTGGTGTTGATCGTAGAATCCTTTGAAATTTCTCTGGGGAGAATGATCCGATCCGATCCAACTTCACTTTATTCCATAGCTTAGTATTCGGATTCGGGCCCTCCTTCTAGCGCCAGTTCTGTTGATGGTGTTTTTATGCACTTCTCAACACAGGCAGTGCATAGGTGCACTACCTCTCTTGAAAGACAATTTCTCACAATCGAGTTGCAGAACACTATCCCAAGGTCTCTCGGATGTCAGGTCATGATAGTGCTTAGATACCTCAGTAGTTTGATGTGATTTGCTGGAATCACAAGGCGGCCTTATAGAAATACAAAGTGTGGGCACAAAGCATGAAGTGGGATCTTCGAAAAGGAGTTTTAGTATGAAAGCAGTTATGTGTTGGTTGTAGGTTCAAACATCGGTCTCAAACTCCATCTGGTTGTTAGATTTGGCTTTATGATGTGCAATGAACCTTGGTATTGTTCAGTTTCTAAAAAAAAGGTGGAAAAGAGTGAAGGGGAAGAAAAATTCCTAAGTCTGAAGCTTGCAATGAATAGTGACAATGGAGTTCCTACAATGGACAATTCCTTAAAACAACATCCCACTTAATCAGGGATTTCACAGTATCATGGAAATTGTGCTATCTTCTAAGAGCTGCAGATTTTTATCCTTCATCCACCACATACATGCATGAACTAAAGATAAGGGTTTGGGGCAGCTTTAATCAAGTCCAGGCTAACTTTGCACAGCTATCTACCTTCAGCAAACAGCAAAAAGTATGGACTAAAGGATCATCAACAGTGCAGAAATTTTTATAAACACTAAACAACATTCCTAAGATTTACCCAAATGAAATAAACAGCTAACTAAACAAGAAATAGATCTAAGCTAAACATCTAATATTGGAGAAGTGAATCAAATGACATGAGAGAAAACAAGGAAATGCACCAAGTCAATGCTATTTCTCATAAATTTCTGCAGCATGTCTTTACAACAACTCAACTCTCACTTTTGCAAATGAGGGGAGTGCTCTATTTATAGTTTTTTAAAAGTTAAATGAATGGCCAAGATTCATTTCCATTGTGTGGCCAAGATTCATTACAAAATAGGGTTTCACCTACCCCCAAATAGATTTACAATTTTAAAACATTCTTTGTCTTTTTCTTATTTCGTCATCTTGTGGATGACATTATTGCTTTTCATCCTGTAGCTAATTGCTTTTTTCTTGGCTGTAGTTACTCTTCTGGGAGGTCTTCTTCCTTGGCTGGGCTATCCTCTTGCTCCTCGGAAGCTGCATGCTCTATGTACTTGAGGATTACGGCCTGGAGCTTGTCTATCTCAAGGACTTCGCATCTTAACACCTGATAGCTCCATTCCTTGGCATTTTCTTCCAGTCGCTTCCAATCTTCATCATACTTCGAGCCCTGGTCCCTGAACAACTCTGATCGATCGAAGGCACGGGCGGAAAAACTTAAGAATTCAGTGGTGATTTCTCCGGCTGTCCCGTCCTTCACCTTCTTCTCAAAGTATGACTTCATCTTCTCGGCATCCATTTGTACTATGGGCATATCATAACCCGCCATCAGCTTAAGGTACTCAGTGCATTCTGCCTATATCTCCTTGATCCACTCTACATTTGAATCTACCTTGTTCAGGATCTGCTCCATCCTTTCCTTCCGGTTGACAAGGTCCCTGCACCATATGTCCACCAGCCAATGATCCTCCTTTAGTTCTAGCTTTTCTTCCCATGTGCTTTCTGGCATCTGAAGGATGGCCTCGACCCTTGGGAAGGCGGAGTCGTAGATCACAGGGAAATATGTGTAGAGCCTCCTCGTGCCCTCTAGGGATTGGGTCAGGTCCAAGAACTTATTGGCTATCTGCATGGCCATGTCGATTCCCATGTTTTCGACGCTTACGACCTGTTGGAACCAATCCTCAGTGGTCTTCTCCAAGTTCTTCCTCCTTTCTAGGTTATCTATCTACTCCTTGGAGAGTAGTTGCAGTGCAGTTATAGAGGTAGTGGGCAAGTCATCTACTGAGGACCAATGCTGAATATAATCGGTCAGGGCAGCAACCTGTGCCTTGAGCTCATTCTTAGTGACCTTGTCCTGCTTGATTAGATGCACCACCGTGGCCACCGACTCCTCCAGATGTTCGACCTTCTGTTCCTTGGTTGCTGTCCCTAGGTCAATTGTAGAGATATTGTAGCTAACTCCAGCCTGGCCAACAGTTGGCGTCGCTACTTGTGTTGCCCGAGAGCCAGAAGCGTCTATGGTTATCTTGGAATGAACCTTAGGCTTCTTCTCCTTCTTTGTTATGGTCAAGGATCGAGCCAAGATGGCTTCCAATCTCGACCTTGGGTCTGTCAGAACTGGGGTTGCCCTTTCAAGTTGCTTTTCCAATCAGTCGGGCATGGTGGATTTGTCCTTGGGTGCATCATGGCTGCCCTCACCTATTTCAGTCAGAGGCAAGACTTTTGCCTCCTTTTCCTTTTGAATCTCCTCCTCCTCTTCGTCAGAGTCACGATAAAACATGAGGCGTTTAGCAGGTGCCTTGGTAGACAACATCCGGGTGGGATCTTCTTCTCCCACCACCTCTTCTTCTTTCTTTTCTTCAACAGCCTCGGCCTTGGGGCTCTTCACAATATGGGTCTCGGCCTCAGTGATATCCCTTTTAGGTTGCTCTTCTTGCGGATGTCCCTCTTCACCATGTGGCAACTGTTCTGCCTCCTCTCCAACATCCTTTGGCTGCTAAGCCAACTCATTTTCAATGTCCTCATCGAAAGTTTGGATGATCTCCTTGTCACCCGAGCCATCTTCTTCACCTCCACTCTCGGAAGAGTCTGTTTCTTCCCCCTCAGGCCACCTTGTCGATGGTTCTGTGTTAGTACTCGGGGTGCTTGTAGTAATCATCAGCCTCTTCCTCAATTGACCTTGAAGCTTCCTGCTCTTGTTCTTCCCACTCTTTTGATATTTGCATTGTGGCTTCCATTGTCGGCGGCCCTATTGGAGGTTGTGAAGGCTGAGCTATTGCGAGGGCTTGGGCGAGGGCCGCTTGGAGTGCGGGGTCCATTAGGAGTTGTGAGAGCTCGGGGGGAGACTCTGCAGGTGCTGTGTAATAGCCTCAAGCACAGTGGAAAGGGGAACATGTGATGCTATTGTTGCTAGAGGCAAGGAGGTAATGGGTGACATGGCAGCAGCAGAGGAAGGGGAAGTGGTCATGCTAGAGGAGGAGTCGACATTGATTATTGACTTGGTCAGGGGTGAAGAGGCAAGGTGAACAGAAATGTCCACCGCTTGTGGAGATGAGGCGATTGTGGCCTGAGAGGCGGGCAGCACAACAGTCGGGGGAGGAAGGAGTAAGGGAGGCTGTGCCTCTGTTGTGATCACTGTCCTCTTAAGCTTCTTGGGAGATGAGCCTCCTGTGTCCTTCGTTGCTTGCTCTTTAGGGCCCGCAGACTGTACTGTCTCTGTTCCCTTCCTTTTTTGAGACCTGGTGATGGGGGGAGACTTGGAAGTCTCACCAGCTGATGGGGAGGTGACAACGTCCTCCATGGTGCTTGGCTTGCTCTTGAGTGCTTCATATGTTAAAGCCACCCCTTGTAGCTTCAGTTGCCCTACCTGTCCATCAACCCACTCCTTAGTGTGAGCTATAATTGGCTGCATGATAGTATCCAGGTCCTCGACCTCTTGCTCATCCTAGTCGATGGAGGGGATTTCCAGGTTGGCAACCGCAGGGTACCTTGGGTGCACAAGGGTGGACTCATCCTCCTTGAGCTGATCTGGCATCGGAAATAGCTGCACCCTCCTCAAAAATTGCACTGTCATGCGCATGTAGTGTCTCATGCGGACCTCCTTGTCATCTTTACAATCTGCCGAGAAATCTTTGACATGGTATTTGTGGGTGTACGCCGGCCCCAGCGCCTTCCTGACATGGCCATGTGGGTCCATTCATGGGTGAGCTATGTACCATTCAAAGTTATATTCTTTAAGTTCTTTCTCTGAGTTGCCGGTGCATTGAGATGTTTGCAATCGATACTGGCCCTGGCCGAGGGTCATGGGATAGGGGATCCCTACTACGTGCTTGTTGCTGAAAACTGTCTGAATGTGTGGGAGCTGTCAGGAAAGCTCTAGGAGAATGATTTTGTCGTTAGGGTACATTGGCAACTTGTTCGGCCATTCCATGAATCCCTGGGCACGGATGTAAGTGAACTTGGGGAATTGGATATATAAGAAGGCATACTCCTTCAGGAGTGCCTTGGCGCTGTGGGATACCCTTCTCTCGAAGTCCCCGGCTATCAATCTGATAATATGGCCAATGAAGGCGTCATTGACTCGGCAGTACTCCTTCTTGAAGTTACGGTATTGTAGTTGAGGGTACCAGTCAAAAGGCTTGAGCCCTCGTTTGTGATCCTGATCTGGCGCCATAAGTAGCCCACTATATTGCCTCTGACCTGCCAAGGAGTATACCAGGTACGAGGTCATGTAGAACTTGGAGCTTTTCTTGACATTTACAAACTGCTCGTGGAAGTAGTTGCTGATGATACTCCCCCAGTCGAATGAGATCTTAGTTTTGACGTCCTCATTGCCTCGTATGATCTGTTCAATGTAGTAAGCCATCCACTCTTGGAAGTAGGCGGCTGCTGGGAGGCCCATGACCCTGCTTAGCATAGTCACCAAGTCATGATAATCTTCTTGAAAGTCGCTGCGGAATAGCTCTTGGGGAACATTTGCAGCGCTGCCCCGTCTCTCCTTAAGCCAGTAAATGTTTATTGACTTCTTGCAGCCTAATGGATTGGCATCCCATGCCGCCTGACACTGCTCCAAAGTGGGGACTTGCATATGTGAGAATGTAGGAATGTGAAATGTTTTAGTGATTCCTTCTAGAGACATGTCGGTGAGGATATTCCCCTCCTTGTCCACGTTTGTTCTGGTTTCCGTTTGATAGGCTTCTCGGCAAGCCATTACTAATTCAGGTGCTATCAGAGACGGAGGGAAGCCGGTAGCTTTGGCGATTCCACTTTGGCGTATCAACCTGGATTTCTTCATTTTAGGGTCGACCTTGACCCTTTGGGTGAACTCATCTATGTCCACCTGGCCGATATTTGTATCCGAGATCTCTTTCCAGTCAGTCAAGACCTTTGACTGGAGCAGTTCCCCCTGAAATTGGAATTTCATCTGATCTTTGTCATCTCTTCCCCGAGAGGCCCTTCCAGACTTCTTTCCCTTATCCTTTTTGGTAGAGGCCCCTGAAGTTCCTGCTACCGATTCCATATATCCTGCAAGCAAAGGGCGAAGTCAGCACCACAAAACATCAACAGCATTAATGTTAGTCCATATTATGAGCATATCATCTAAATAATCATTCAAATACATCATAAATTTTATCCTTAGATGATATCGATTTCATTTTAGAGCATTTGGACAATCCGGGCCCGGAGGGCCGGACTTCCCTGCCAGGAACGCTGTCAGGGAGGGAAAACACGACCAAAAGTTCCCAGAGACCCCCGCCGGCCAAAGTTTGGTATTTTAAGAGGCCCAAGATGGAGAACAGCATGATTTAGAATGTGGGTCGAAGTCAGATTCTGGATTTGAGTCGGTCTTGATTGATTGAAGGAGCCTCGGAGGTTTCAGGCTACAAGGCAGTCAAGGGGCGGCCGTCGGTGATGGCGAACAGCAGGCGGAAGTCTGGCCTAGGAAGTCCGGAGGAGGAAGTCTGAAGGCCGGAGTCCGGGAGGCAAAAAGACGTCCAACATGAGGTTCGGTTTTACAACTAGACCAGACAGCACTCGGAGACTCGGGGCCCGGTGGCCAGGAGGACACGAGCTCACGGCCACCACATAATTTTGACCCTTTTGAACAGTGGCGGCGAGGAGAAGACTGGAGCCCGGAAGGCGGGGAGCCGACGAACGTTCGCCATCGAGAGATTTTTCAATGTTGATCAGTGGCGACGACGAGGAGACCCCCGGAGTCCGGCCCACAGGAGGACGCACGGCGACGGCCGCCGCGAGGTTATGACAGTGGTTGGGCGACGGCGGTGAAAGGCGTCACAGGATTCGGGAGGTGGAATGACGCTGGGTGCAGGCTACCGTATGTAATTTGTGATGATTTGAATTGTGGCGGTGAAAGATGGACCGGGACCCGGTGACCGAAGAGATGGGAGACGATGGCCGCCGCTAGCTACAGGCAGCGAACGGGCGACGGCGGTGGCGAAGGTACCTCCGGGGCCTGAAGTTCAGACAGCCGGTAAGGTTCTGCTATGCTTTCGATGTCGATGAGTGCAATGCTTTCGATCGCAATGGGCTCAAGATAACGGGCTCTGCAACTCACTTCAACTAGGACAATGAAAATGATTTTGGCGGACCGGGCATTATATACCCCATCTGCCATTAATGCCCACATTAAATGCTTTGTATGGTTGCGCAAAGGTTGGTGAAATTCAAATTTAGGTCGGCAGCGGCAGCGAGAGCTCCGGGACCCGGCGGCCAGAAAGATGCAGAGCGATGACCGCCGCAAGACTTTATCAACGTTTCACGGCTACGGCGGAGATAGTCCCGGGGCACGGGTGGCAGGAGGCCGTGGAGGAACACCCCAGAGCCCAAGGGGCGGGCAGCCGCTGGAGAATCGTCGTCGCAGATGGCGATCCCTGGACGGAAGTCCGGACGCGGACTTCCAGAGCCCGGGGCCCGAAGGAGCAGGGGTCGCCTGGGAAAACTTTGGGGGATTTCAAACAGAAAACGACAGGATGGGCCCCGCGGAGCGGAAAGGTGCCCAGAGAACGCTGCGTAGGACGGAAATCGTGAAGGGGAGTCCCGAAAGGTGAACTCCGGAGGCCCGGGCCTGAAAGGGCCCAGAGCCGCCAAGGGCCAAAATGCCGAAGGGAGCCCGCGAGGCCCCGAAGGGCAGCAAAAACCAAAAGGGAGAGCGTGGTCAATTTTATGATGTAACCTTGGAGCAGTATCGACCATGTGGAACGTCAAAAAAAAGAGGGGCACGCAAAATGAGGCAGCCCCAAAAGACCTGACAAGGTGAAAGAAAAGAGGGTCCCCGTTCTGAACGGGGCGTGTGTGCTAAGGGCACAACAGTAACGGGATACCTTCTCCTTGTTGGCCTCTACATGGCCTGTTCTGATGATCATCTTGTGAAAATCTTCTATGTATTCTTTCATAGATCTACTTCCTTGCTTCAACCCTTGCAATTTTCTTCAGCAGATCTAACTTGTAATCTACTGGTATGGATTGCTTCTTCAGTTTCTCCACCATGCGATCCCAACTGCTGATCTTTCCTTTTCCTCTTTGATTTCTCTCCAACTGGACCTCTTTCCACCAAATATTGGCATGGCCTTTTAGCTTCATTTTTGTGAACTTAACCCGATCTGGGTCCTCTATTTCTTCATACTTGAAATATTCTTCTAGCTCGTTGATCCAATCGATCAACTTTTTCGGGTTCAGACTTCCAGAATAACTGGGGACTTCTATTCTAGGTCTTTTTCTGAACTTTGAAATGGCCCTAATTAGCCACATTTTATCTCGATCAATAGCTTCTTCTTCCTCTTCTACATCTGTATCTTCCACCTCTTCTTCATCCTTGCTTTCTCCTCTCCTTCCTGGGTCTAACCCTCTTCTCATTTGTTCTTGCAATGCATCGATTTGTCTCTGGAGGGCTCTGAAACCCTCGGTAGCCAATGGATCTCTTCCACCAACATTTCTGCCACCTATGCCACCTCTAGCACCACCACGCCTACTAGGAATCACTCTTGGAGGCATCTTGAATATTTTGAACCCACAACCACTGTCCTAGTGCGAATTGCCTCATGATCAGTGATCTGTCTCCCTTCATATTTTTATGTTTGTCATTATCTCCCTATCTCTCTCTCTATATTTTCTTCCTTATATTTATCTTTGTCTCCTTAAGTGTGCAATGGGTACATTTAAGAGGTCTTAAAGGAGAATTATCATATCTTTAATCAAATGGCATGCTACCTTGAGCATAACTCCCCAAGGACACATGACATTCTTGTAAAATGGTATAAGATAAGATAGAAAAAATAAAATAACTTAGTCTTTCACATTTTTATCCACTAGCCTCAAGTCTTGGCAAAACTCCCATAATCTACCCACATCTTGGTTGAGGTCTAGGATTTCATCACACAGCCTTCATCACATGAGTTTGAAGCAATTGTAGACTTAGGCCAAGTATATGCTAGGCTAAGGTAGATCTAATGAATGGAAATAGAGGCATACAATTCTTCTTTAATACCTCCACCACAAACATATGCAAGGTGTTGGTTGTTTTTACAGTAAATAGGTTGATCTTCTAATCTACCTATGGAATTTCTAATTCCAATAAAGGGCAGCTCGAAGGACTTGGACCAACTGATGAGGATTTGAAAGACCTACACTTTGGGCTCTACAAGACTCAGGAGGGTGATCCCTTAATGTGTTTACAACCTCTACACCATCATCATAAACAACATTAACAACAATAGATAATCTCATTAAATAGCTCAACATAATAGGATAATACCAAATAGAATTGGTTGTTTATCAATAATATCAACTATTTGGAGCATGAGATAACTACAACAACATTTCACAGTATAAGATAGTCATTGATTTGCAATTTGTAGCAAGCTCTAGGTAAAGGAAAACAAATATTGAACCATACGAATAAGTTCAACTTATATTAGTGCCATATATCCATTGGAGGAGTCAAATTTATAAGCATCTAAGGGTTCATGAAAAATTTAACACATAACATATAGGATCCTTGATAACATTGCCTTACAATCTCATCAATATGTATTCTAACCCAATACTACTTATCAAATCCTTATACAAGACATATCCACCTACAATCCCATTCAAGCATTTTAATTAATTCCTTGAATTAAACCTAAAAAAAGAATCATACACACCACAACAGTGAGATGAATGAAACAACCCTTGATCATTTTATTCAAAATTTAGATATGCTTGTACAATGGAGAGACATGAGTTCGAATTAATCATATCAATTCAAATGCTAGTACTGTCATAAAACATCAAATCCCCATGAATTCAAAACCTACTAAGGAATTCAACTCAAAACCTAAATTGCATTTTCCCTAAAACCATCAGACTTTACAATTTTCTCTACAACTTCATTTAGAATCAACCAAAAATATCTAACTTGCTAACCCGTACTTCTGGCCTTGAAATCCTTCTTATAGAAAATGAAGGAGCAAAAAAGTATCAGGTCAGAAAGCACCCATGTCACCAGCCAATTGGACTGCCTTGTGATATTCCAAAAAATTGTTACAACAACAATCTCCCCAGAGAATCTTGTTCATCATGCCTACTGAGAATGGTTGATGCAACAACAAAAAACTTCAAGAATTTTGTGCCTAGACTGTCACCAAAAAACAAAACTATAATCTATTGTAACTATAATAGCTAATTTTTCAACTATTAGCAGCCTACTCCTTTTCACTTTTCCTTAGTTAAATATACATTTACCCATTTCTGGTACTCTTCATCAGTTGGCCACTCAAAATTGATCACCTCATTCACCTTGACTATAAGGTTTGTATTTAACTACCACCTGATTCACTTCTCTTTCAAAAAACTCCAAGAATGAGTTGTTGCTAATGATTTTGTCCATACAACTCACCCAAATCATAATCTAAGTTACCCTATTTTTGAGGGTTTTGTAGTCAAAACATGATATAAAGGGGCTCTTACACTTTTTGTGATTACTGTAGCTTGTGTAGGAGGCCCCATGGATACTATTGTAATTGTAGGATGCATAAATAGGGCATAGGATGAGAAATAAAAAAAGGTATAGCTGCTGTTCTCAATAGTTTTGTGAAGAAAAGCATGTGAAATGAGAGGTTTAAGCCTAGGTTTCAACAAAACATGTATGGGAGATATGATTTTATGAATTTTTATCCATGTGCAGACCTAATGGGTTGTTTCTGAACACTAAATATAAATGATACACACACACAAACACACATATATATGTATGTATGTATATGTATTTTTAAATGTAAATGTCAATGCATTTACTGGATGCTCTCCTAGAACAATAAATGCAACATATCATTAAATAAATGCATATCTATGTATATAAATGTGTATTTCTAAATGCAAGTGTAAATGCAAAGAGCATATGGTTTTGTAGTGTTATAGATACAACATATCCATAAATTAATGTAATTGAAATTCTAAAGTCTTCAACACATATAATATGAAATCGATCAAACTATTAAACTACATGAGAAATAAATGAAAACAGAAATGCATATGTATGTGTATTTGTAAATGTAGGTGTAAAATAAATAAGAATAATGAAAATTATAAAAGAATAAAAGGAAAGGTCTCCTCCCTTCTTGGTAGTGATAACCTCCTCCACACACAACCCTTAAAAATTATGAATAGAGGAATATAATCTTTGAAGAACTCAAAGTTGATTCTCTCCTACCTGATGCAATTAGTCATTTTATCCTTACAAATATTTATAGTGATTACTAGAGGCACATAGACCAATTCTTCATAATTTTGATCATACTTTTCCAATGATGGCATTATGAGAAAACCTTAGGTTAAATGAATAATTCCTAGCTAAGTTCTTTAAATCATGTCCAACCGTATAAGAGAAGACCACTGCTATGTGTACTTGGATACCATGGAGAAAGGCTAGTCTTTGGGCTCTTTCATCAATCATCCTACCTTAAAACATACCAAAAATCTCATAGCAATTAGACATAGGAAGATTTAATATGACTTAAAAAATTTTATTGCCAAAGCGTAAACTTATGATGACTTAACCAGGCCTAGTACACACTCCCTCCCCGTTAACCACTTAGAAATATAGAAATTAAATGTAAATTTACTGCTATTTTTAGTAACGTAGGTTTCCAATAAACCACTTGGTGGTGTTTCCCTTCAAGTTTATTTACTTGAATGAAGAGAAAAAGTCCTTTGATTACAATTAGAGAATACATTTGAGGCCTTGGTTGTGTAACTGGTGGACCATAGTCACATTTAACACTTGTTACAAAGTTTGGGAGTTAAAACATTAAGTAGATTTGATTTGTGATGGACACATTTGGACGGTATTAACAATAGCTTGCAATCTATCAAGACTTGATTACCTTATAACCTGTGAAATTCTAGCGATGAAATGATATATTAATCATAATGTCACTTTGGGATCACATCACCATGAAAGAACTTCATCCAACATCCTTACGAGTGTAAGTACCACCAAATAGGTATTTGTCAGATCTGTCTTCCTCGAGCGAGGGAAATTCAAGAAGAGAAGAGGAAAGCGAGACATGTAGTATGTCTAAAAGAGGGAGATCATCTAGAGGTCAAAAGATTAGAAGAAAATTCTGTAAACGCATGGAATTTTCTTGCTAAAGGGGTTCTTGTTCTTATGATGATGAGAGCATAGGCAACATCGAGGTGCCCTTGAGGTACAAACATCTATGGAAACAATAGGTACCCAAGGAACTTCCTCCAATAAACATCAATTTTTGTGTCAACGAGAGGATATATCGCATAGCACCATCCTCATTACATGGTTTGGGCCTTATTTTCATGGACGACATAAAGGTTTGTTATTACAAAGTTACTGAATTGATGAAGTATGTTGGACCCTATTACAATTACAAAGATTGGATGCAACTGGTTCGATATACATGAAGAATGCGTAGGTATGCATCGTCAACAAATTATATATAACTAAAAGATAAGGATCAAAATAAAGGAGTGGCTATGTACATTGATGGAAGGCCAAAAGCATCAATGAATATTGTAGGGTTTATAAATAGTACATGACCTGGGTTAACAAATAAGCAACCCAATTACATATTTGAGGCGTGTTAGGGAAACCGTGTATTCGTATGTGCGATAAGATCAATAACTGCAGGGGAAGAGTTGCTAATCAATTAAAATTTGAATCGCTTAGTTACAAACACAGTTACTATGGGGGTGGTACGTACTATGTACCATTTTACCCAACCTCTAATTAATGACTCCAATATTCCATTTTATTCTTATGTTTTCTTTTGTAAGCCTATTGGTTTCATTTCGGTAATTTTTTTTATATTTAATTTTCATCACTGCGAGACATTGATTCCTATGGGGAAGGCTCTGGCCTAGAGCACAGATCATGATGTATCTTTAGACGCTTCTACCTAACAGGTTTACCTCATTGTAATTGTACAAATTAGATATGAGAAAAATGTTTTATTATATTTTTTTTCATAAGTTTATTGGGTTAATTTTGATAATGTTTTTTATATTCTTCTTGCAGTCAAGTGATCATGGAAATGCACTAGTAGTAGACGAGAGCATCCATAGTGAGGTGCAGTCAATATTTTGTGATGATGTCAGCGCTTATTCAATAAACCCTCTTGATAAGATAAGGAAGATCGAAAAAAAATACAATGAAGAAATCGTTAAGTTGATATTCATAGTGCCTCAAACATATGAGATAAGAGAGAGGGTTAAAATATTAACTGAGAGATCACAAAACTTGCAAGTAAGTTGTCATGAGGTCTTTAATTATAACATAAGTTCATTCATGGTTTTATAATTTGTACTCTTTTATGTAATGAACTAAAATATGTGTTGTTTTTAAAGGATTATTTGCCTCCTCATGATGCTCCTAGCCATGATCAGGGTACTGCAAGTGCTACCCGAGGAGTAGGGGTTGGTACAAGTGTCCATCCTGATCTTCCTGGACATACATCACATCATCTGACCCCATCATCCGTGCCTATATTTTCATCTGAAATGTTGGCAACACATACCATGCAGGCATCTGTTAATGCACCCTCTAGTAGCAAACACATGCCATAACATACATTAGGATATTTACCTGGGGATGTAGAGGCCACTAGTACTAGTGATGTTTTAGCAAAATTTCTTGGATCTTCCCGTATTACTAGTACGGGAACTTTTCCAGTCACATTTGTGGTGACCGAGGATTTCGTTCCTATAAAGATAGAGAAGGTCCCAGCTACTTTAAAATGTTTTAATTATTATTATATATAATCCAATTGGAATTTACTTATTGATCACTCTTTTTAGACTATTGATCCCATGATCATTTTGTAGGAAATGATGTTTTTTATAAACATTTAACTGATATTACATTGGAGCTCTTCAGGCTCACCATACGTACATGGTGGAATTCCCAAAATTAAAATTTAAAAGATGAGCTCATTAAACATTTAGTTGTGTTGTTCGGTGATAAAACATTCAACTGAACCAAGATCCTTAAAAAAATTGGTACCTATCTAAAGTATGTGAGGGACCAATTTAGGTCGCATTTAGAGAAGAAAAAAAGTACGAGCATTCCCCCATGATTCCGGAGAGGGAGTGGAAGGACCTGGTGTCAAATGGAAAGGAGAAGCTTGAAAAGAAAAAAGGAAAGACACCACTGGGCCAAGGAAGGTATGTGATACTATCAACAATGTAATTATATATTGATTACTCTTTCTTTTTACATAAGCTAACGTATTTCAAACTTTTCATAGGCTTCCCGACACATCAAAGACAACAAAGGAAAGACTAGAAAAATACGGGCAAAACAAACTTGGCTCTGGTTGTTATATGAAATTAGCCACATGAATTGTAAGCATCAATAAATGAAATATAGTATCCAAATAATAAATTGAAAACAATTTTTGTTTTATCACACCATAGAAGCAAAATTCATGATCTTATGCAAAAATGTAGGGCTCTGAATTCAACAGAGTTCCCATTGAAGATGACCTGAAGATTTCCTTCCAACAAGGCTATGGAGCTGTGGTTGAATGCCTAAGAGTCTTGAATGGGAAAAAACAACCTTCCACTACATCTGACATATAGGTAAATAAAATCAATAAATTTTATTTGAAATTGAATACTTGTGAAATCTATTCAATATTAATTTCCACCATAAAGTAATTACATTCCTATTTGTTTGAAACATTCAAGCAATGATAATACTACACATGACATTGGAATGCAGCCTGGTGAGGGTAAAGCACAACCTGTAGATGAAGGTCATGGTGTGCAACCCGGTACTTTAGAGCATGTAAAGCGTGATCAACATGTTGAGCATAATTAGGCTAGAGAAGATCAGGAACATAATGTGGCCCCATTAGGTAAATAGGACCACTCTAAAGATCTTTTAAACATATTTAATTGCAATTGGTGTATTAATTAATGTAACCTTTCGTGTTTCAAATTTAGAGCATGTATAGTGTGATCAACGTGTTGAGAATGATTAGGAACATGATGTAGCCCCATCAGGTAAAGAGGACCACTCTCATGTTTTTTTAAACATATTTAATTTCAATTGGTGTATTAATTAATGTAACCTTTCATGTTTCGATTGCAGATCAAGGTTTAGAGGGTGTTCAACATGTTGAGCATGAGTATATAATAGAAGTTTAGGAACATGATGTGGACCCATCAGGTAAAGAGAACCACTCTAATATTCTTTTAATTAATGAAATACTTGTAACAATAATAATAAAATATATCAGTTTAACATTTCTTTGTTATTGTAGCACACCCCCCCTTGCAGTGATGTCCACGTCGTGAGCAGTTGACTAGGCGTACATTAAGATCACAAGCATAGGGAAGAACAACTAAAGGGGGGACAAATGATTTAGAAAATGATGCTCCACTTCATATTTTTTTAGCTTTAAAAAAGAAACAAAAAAAAAGTGATTGTATTCATATCATGACAAGCATATTTTTGATAATATGTAAAAACTGAAAGAATGAATATTATATGTTAATGAATGAATGTGAATATGTTAATTAATGAATGTTATATGTTAATGAATGAATGTTATATGTTATTAATGGATGAATGAATGATTAATGTTATATGATTGGGTATGGGGAATTAAGAGTGATGTGAGGGGATGGAGGGGCCAAATTAGCTTCCACCATCATGTGGTTGGCCTTGTTAGGTAGAGAATATTAAACTTTTCTCGAAACAAAGAGAAGATCAATAAGGTAATGCTCTTTTCAATATAAGAAATGCATCGTTTGAAGCATCAAACCCATATGCAAAGATGAAAGAAAGTGCTAACTTTTCACTATGGTGGCAGAAACATGATTCTTTATACCCTGAATCCATGCTCTACATCATAATTTGAAGTTGTTTCCATTCCAATGTTCTGAGTTTAGTTTGTTTGTATGGCTTTGTATGAATACCACATTGTGTTGTGTGTGGATTTGGTTCCAAAACTCTGTTTCTTCTATTTTTAGTGGTGACATAACTCTAAAATTTGACTTTTGTGTATAATAGGTTAGTGGAAAAATTGACAGCTCTGAAGGGTTTTGAGGCTCGATTGAGATAGATACATGGATATTTGGATCTTGTTGTTGATGGGAGGCTTCCACTTAACCATGAAATTTTGTACCATCTACATGTATGCAAAAGTTTCTCTACTTACATTCATTCCTAATCATAAATGTTGTAAATGATATTAATGCTTCAAACTTAAGATTCGTTTCATTGTTATAATGATCAAAATGTTATACTTTTCTATACATTCAAGCATTCTCTTGCCCCCTACCCTTTGCTCTCTCCCCCCTCCTTTTAAGAATTTTCTTTGTCATAAAAGATTCACATTTTTGTCTCATTTACAAAAAATTATCTAAAGCGCTAGGAGTGAATAAGGATATGTAAAATATGATGGATTATGTCTAAACAACAACTTTCCATCTTATAGCTAATTAAATCCTTAATATTTGAATAGTTTAGAGCTCGAATAATGCTTGTATATGCATGTGTAGAAATAAGGGAGCCTATGTGAAGATTGAAATTTAAAACATCACTTTGGTATTTTTCCTTAGGCTGTGAAATGATATTTTGAGTAATACAAACCTACACACACATTGATATTTTTTGGCATTGCATTGAAGAATTTTTTTTCTCTTATATACCTACCCTCGGCTAGACATGGAGGTATATAATATTGGTTTCTGGGTTTATTCTATAAGTAGTTAATTTCACAGAGGAAGACTAAAATCTTCTTAATGTCTTGTGTCATGAAGGCATATGAATCACTTAATCCTACAAGTGTACCCAATCTTTCTCAAGTAAAAGTCTTACCTTATTTTATAGTACTTTAAATGGTTAATTGATGGTGCTTCTTTAGATCTAAGATAGTTGAACCCTGGATTAAAATATGGTATTAGATAGATCTCTATAAATCTAACCATGAAAGTGTTGAAATTTTTAGTATCTCTAGGACTCCAGAAACTATCAAACATATTCTTTTTGAATGTTTTTATGCTCAGGAAATTTGGTATTTATTCTTCCATAAGCTGAAGGTCTGGAATAGCAATGGTAAAATTAATTGACATGATATTTTGCCTTGTAATTTCAAGCTCAAGTTTGATTGTAGGCTATTTTGGTATTTCTTATCCAATGAGATCATGTGGAATTTGTGGAAGGTGAGAAATGATGATAAATTTAAGGGTATCAAGAGGGTACTTACTAAGTCTTGCAAGAGACTCACATTCTACTTTGTTGCTCTACAGGTTTCAACTCTTGTGGAGATCTCAATGGATAATTTCTTGAAGTCAATAATTGAAGGTGCTGCTAACAATACCAGAGAGGATCTGAGAAGTGGACCCACCTATAGGTTGAGCTTGGAAGAGACCGTGTTGTTCCAAAAGGACATTTGAGCTCTAGAGAGTAATTGATGAAGCTGCAAGCCCAGAAATACAGTGCAACCCCCAGCAGTTGGACCCCCAAGGAGAAACAATGACAAACCTTGATATTGAAGAAGTTAGAAATGAGGAGAATCTAATAAACACTATGTATTGTTTACACTGATTTGAATAGCAGCAACATATGGTGCTGTTAACAACAATTTGTATTGTCTATGCTGGTTTTGAAAACAAGTGGTGCTTTTTGGTTTCTTTCGTGCTGTGTAAAGTATTGATATGGTATATTTACTATTATGGAAAAGCTTTGATCTTTTACTAATCCTAATGTCGGATAGGAATTTTCATGATATGTAATGGACCTTAAACTATTTTCAATACAAAAAAAAAAGATAGTAGATATTGGAAGTTCATTACATGTCTCATGTATGTGTTAGTATTTTAATTTTGTTTAAGTTGTTCAAGAGCTTGATTAGGTCAAGAATATGTTCTACAAGCTATGTTCTCTTGACACTACTCAGCATTTTCCCTACACATTTTCTCTTCAATCCAGACATTTCTTAACTCCTTCCCTTGTTATCCCTTGGTTGTTCTCAAGTGTAATGCGTTTTCTATGAATCTTGCAGTATGTATGTATGATTAGTCATCTCTAATGAAGCATGGATAACCTTTCATGGAATTATTTTTGTAATTAGACAATTTCCATTGTGAGAATAATCATTTAATTTGTATGGAAGTATGTCTTTTTCATATTATTTGACTTGGTATTGTAAACTTGTCTTTCCAGGATTCTCTCGGGGGGAACAACAGAACTGTGATGATAGGTAGAGTTGTTTCTTAACTCCTTCCCTTGTTAGCCCTTGGTTTTTCTCAAGTGTAATGCTTTTTTATGCATCTTACAGTCTGTATGTATGATCAGTCATCTCTTATGAAGCATGGATAGCCTTTCATGGAATTGTTGTTGTAATTAGACAATTTCCATTGTGAGAATAATCATTTAATTTGTATGGAAGTAAGTATTTTTCATATTATTTGACTTGGTATATATTCTATGATTGAAAGAACCCAAAAATAAGAAAATTAATAGGTTCCATTTGTTTACTTGCTCTTAGACACTTGTTTAATCGGCAAGACTGATCTAGGGGATATTTTCACTAAAAATTCAAGTGTCTCCAATACTCCAAATTTCAACACCACTAGAAAGAGCTCAATGTCCTGATTCCAACGAAACTTGAACGGAGCAAAAAGGAGTTTGTTTGCTCGAGTTACATCAGTCAAACTACCATCAGGGGTCGTCCAGGAAGCGAAAAAAATGATTGTCTCAAAAATTGATAGAATTAGTTTCAAATCAAAGAGATCATCGAGACGATTCCAACAACGTTCGTTTGATCAAAATCCGAAGTCGTATGCTCGAGATATTGGCAGTCAAAGTTCAGTTGACTTGGTGGCACAATGGGTGATGTCAACATGCTGACATGTTAATCTGTACTATACGGAATCCATGTGGAAAAACCAAGGCATGACACATGGTAGTTGAGCCAGCTATACAGACCAATGAGATGCCGACACGTGTCCGTCCATATGACAAATAATCGGCATTGTCAATGCCCAGTCATCGTCCTAGTCAGTAGACACATCCAAGTCAGTGGCCAATTAGGTTTTGCCACGTGGTGCCCTCCTGGCATGACACGTGGCCTCTTCTTTTATCGATAGTTTGTTTGGACGTTCCAAATAAAAGGTTAATGGGATTCGATCACCTAACCTTCTAACTACAAGTTCACGCCTCCACCACTCGGCCGAGCAACTTCCTCATGTCTATATCGGGCAATGCTTTGTTTTGTTACATAACTACCAAAAAATGGCTATAAAAAGCCAGCGGCCAGGGTTGAACCCCTAACCGTGGGCTTACCAGAAGTCAATGCGACCAACACACCAACGTATGTATTCAGTGATAGAATAGGATGGGTTTGTTTTATTGACTAGTTAGGCCCCATGCCTAACTAAATAACCTTAAAAGGTTATTTTTAAGTTTTAAATAAACAAAACAAACAAACACCCCCCTGGAAACAATGATAGCCCGAGAAAGGCTTAAAACAAAATTCTATTAATTTTGAAGGATTAGAATAATTTTGTTAAAGATTACAGGGGATATATCATAGATTTATGTGTAAAAATGGAGAGATAAGGTGGTTTTAGTAAATCAATTGGTTAAAGGCCAATTTGAGTAAATTTGATGTATAAAAGTGGAGTTTAGGAGTGAGTTTGGGACTCAAAATTTTCAAGTCTAGGTTGTGAAGTATTGAATCAGAGGAATAGGGAGATTTTTTGAAGGAGATTATTTTGAGCCTTTTGTAAGTCAGAGTTTTGTTATGCTATCGAAGTGCTGGAAGGAAATGATCTTGGTGCAATTGTAATTCTAATTTTGGAGATTAATTGGATCAGTCTCACTCTATTGGAGTGGACCCAGAGACGTAGTCACATTTGTGGCAAACTCCGTTATCAGATCATTTGCACTCTCTCTCTCTTCTTCTTTCTCAATTTCATTCTTTTCACCTTCAGTTTTTAATGCATAATTTCAATAATGTATGCATGAATTGTATTTCTGCTTAATTCACATTTTAATGTGTTAATTTTGTTTATATAATTTTTATTTCATGATTTGTAAACATTAAGCATTCAAATGCAATTAGTGTAGATCCTAATCAAATCAGAGACCCTCAGAATGTCTTGCTGATAACCAGCAGTGTTCAAAACTCCTGAAGAGGTCAGATCGGTATGACATTGGATCTGTCTTGCTGACAGAAGTCATCGACAAGACATGGAATATTGGAGTGAGTTTTCTATCCTGTGACAATGATTGATCTCTCACTGATGGGTTGGCTTCGATGGTCATCATTAAGAGTCTCTGCGATGGTACATTTCAACGAATTTTTTTTTTAAAATAAATTACATTTTTTCATCACAATTTTGACAAAACCGACCGAGAAATCACCGAAAAGGTTTGATGAAGTTGCTATAGTTATGACAAAGGCTTCATCGTAACTCCTTGCCTGATTCATCATAATTTCGATGAAGTCCATTGGTGAATCATAGAAAAGGTCCGAAGAAGGCTTCGTGATAACACCTTGCCACTTTCATCGCAATTTCAACGGACACCGACGAATCATAGAAAAGGTTCGACAAAGTTGCTTAGTTGCAATGAAGGCTTCATCGTAACTCCTTACCCATTTCAATGCAATTTCGACGAACTCCAACGTCAAATCACATAAAAGGTCTGATGAAGGTGCTTAGCTGTGATGAAGGCTTCATCATAACTCCTTGCCCATTTCGTCGAAATGGCGATGAATTTCTGTTGTTGTTTCAATGCTTTAGAAGAGCCATTGTAATTGCATTTTGGTTATAATTCGTCGGTGGATACACGAAGTTTTTTGTTGATATTTTGATGAACATCTGAGTCTTTTTATGATGCCGACGACTGATGAATCTACGACGTTATTTTAATATTTAATGTGTCATCAGAATTTTGAAAAAAAAATAATGACGAGATTATTTTCGTCATTTCATTGCTTTTTTGACAAATATTTATTGAATGACCGAGAAACATTTGTCAAAAAATGGAGCCAAATTCAGTAGTGTCAACCTCAAAACATTTCAAAAACATCCAAATATTGGAAAAAATCCATCTGTCTCTTCTCCCTTTCACCCATAATAACATCACTCATAATAAACGATCGTCATCCTCAACCTTTGGTAAAACAATTGGAAACAAGTCTAGCAGGTTAAAAGTGAAAACTCAAAAACATCAAGTGTCAGGGTTAAGTTAGTATGTAAACAAGTTGGTCAACTCTTTGTGTCAATAGCCTATAATCCAATCAATCACATTTCAATCATCTGATAACATCATTTCCTAGGATGTATCCCTCCTACAATGTACATTATTTATCAAAAAGAACACTTTGGATGAACGAAATGACGTGCCGCCATCCACTAACATGTCCTAGGATGTATACTTCCTACAATGGGCATTATCTTTTGGCAATAGTTTTGGTTCTTATCCTTAAAAACATATTCCCTTTTGGTTAGCGGTATTGAAGAACATCAACTTGTTTATTTACTTTATCTTTGTCTTTTGACTTATCTCTTTGTGCTCATTCCAATAACCTCTTAGTGATGCCCAAACAAATGGATTTAGAGAGATAGGAATGGGGCAACAAACATTATCTTCTATCTGCTATGCTTGTTGGATGTTCTTGTTATATAACTTGGTGATTACTTGCTTTGTTAGATATGTATGGAGGGTGTTTTGGGTAGCTTTTTGACTATTTCATTGATAGGTTATACCTTTCTATGTTTTGGTCCAAGATGTTTGAAACTTCTAAGGTGCATCTTAGCAAGGTTTCCATATCTCAGGTGTGAACAAGAGTACTCCTATCTATTTGTCGAGTCAAAGTCCATCACACTAAGTGCAACACCATCCTAGTTCTTTATACCTTGATGCATTGTGCTTATGCGTGTTATCAAACATAAGGTAAGTGGCCCTTTTAAAATCCCAATTCTTGATAAGAAAATCATCCATTTCTCATCATCATCTCTCATAAAGTTGGCTTGTTTGATCCTCTTGTCATCATCTCATTTCTCATTTCTTCTTTTCCGCACTAACATCATACCATAATAGTTAATCATCATTGCCAGTGCATCCATCCTACATCCACAAACCATCAACATTCTACACATCATCTCACTTGCATGGTTCATCATCATAATATAGACCTGTTAGTCTAAGCATCTCATAAAACCATACATTTACATAAAACATCCAATGCATAATCATATAGGCATTATCGCATCATCCATCTCACATGCATTGCATTATTATTTAAGTTGTTTAGAATAATATAGATTGGTTATTCTAAGCATCTTAAAACCATCTCATTTGCATCATCATCAAAATCAACCATTTTGAACCTCTTTATTGTGAGATCGACCCTCAAATTGAATCTTTTCACTTGATCTCTTGAGGGGGAAATGTACCAGTGTAATTTTTTCGTTGGGGCATTTGAAAAAAAATAGATTTTTTTTTAATTTTGATCGTGGTAAGTTTATTCTTTGAACCAATGCAACAAGTACATTTCTTTGAAGAGGGGCAAAATGTAGACATGCAAAATTAGCATATTGCATTTAATCAAGTCCACTCATCAAATAAATCAAGTTCATTAAATTCAATCTCTAAAGTCATTCATTTAAATTAAATAAATCAACTTTATTTAATTTAATCCTAACATCACCCTCTTTGATTAAATAAATCAAATCTTTATTTAATTAAATCTGAAATCATCTTTCATCTCCTTTTGATTTAGTTTAATCCTTACATCTAATTCAAATGAGTCAAATCATCTAATCCTCTTTTAAATTAACTAAATCAGGATTAAATCTAATCTAATACATGTCACATTCTCTAGATTTTCCCACTTGCACAAATAAAGAATTTTAACTAATTTATTAAATCCTCATTTTCCCTCAACAAGGCATCTTTGGAGAATATTCCCTCAAATTTTAATTCAAATCAAGTTGACTTATCCCTTCCAACATGGCACTAACTCCCCTTTTACATGTCCGCCACTTGGCATTTAAGTCCCTTTTTCTTCCTCCAACAAGCCAAATTTGAAATTTGAAAAGGCCAACTAATCTCATTTATTGACACATTGACAAAAACTTGCACATCCTCCATCCACTTACATTTGTACAAGTGGCTCCTTCCTATTGGTTGAATCTTTGTACCACATTGCTCTCTTTTGGGTATTCTTCCAACTTGATATTCTATAAATTGGAGGTCTCATTTCTCATTTTAGCATCCACAATCTTCATGCAAAGTTACTCTCTCCATATTGAGAGCTAATTTTTCCCATTATCATTTGGAACATTGATTTGTCAAGGGTTGGGAAAGGGTCACTTTTTACAACAAAGTGACACCAATCCACTATGGGATAGGTATGCATTTGTGCTTCTTTGATACTTTCAATTAGTTTATTTGGTCATTTTGTTTGTGAAGTATGGTGCATTATCTCATAGGAGCATTTAGTAAATTTGCATGAACTAACCTTTGTCATGGAGTTTATAATGTATGCAGATTTTATTGGTGCTCACAGGGGTATTTAGTCATTGTGCTCAACTTTCCCAACTTTGCCACCTTGCCTATATAAGCAAGGTTACATTGCACATTCTACTAAAATGTTTTACCATCTCTTGATAATATCAATTAGGCTTATTTGTGTGCATGTATTTTTTGGAAGTAGATCTTAGATAATTTTTTTTATGATCTTGTAAATCATAACATGACATAATCTGAGCCATGCAAGAAAAAATACTCTCAAAATACTGCACCTATCCTACTAAATATTTCTTTTTCTTTGGAAGATTTCATTTGAGTTTGTAGTTTATTTGAGGGTTTCTTGACATTTTCTTATGGATTTGTTTATATATCTTTGTATACATGCAAAATTAACATTCTGCATTAATCAGGTTCACTCATCAACTGAACTAGATTTCACATTAGGTCCATTCATCAATTAATCAGGTTCACCTTCATTCACTTAGCAGGTAATTTCATTAATCTACATTTCCTAAGGTCATTTATTTAAAATCAAGCAAACATTATCATCAGCCTTTTAATAAATCAAACATCCATTTTAATCAAATCCTAAATCATATTCCATCATTTTCTAATTCAAATAAATCAAATATCAAAGTCGTAAAAGTCAACTCACCTAATCATCATTAAACTAACATAATCATCATTTATTTAATCTAACCATGATTAAATACTAATCTCACCCACTTGCACAAATAAATCAATTTTATTGATTTATTAAAAATCCCCATTTTCCCTCAACATGACAAGTTGATTTGTCCCTCCAACATTGCATTTATTGCTGTTTTTCTTGTCCCCCTCTCAAAATTTATTGCAAAATTTGAATTCAAATTCTCCTGGGCACTCTTCCCAAATCTTGCACAACCATTGGCCTATCATTATTTGACAAATGGCCTCTCCTCATTGGTGGATCTTTAGTCTGACATTCACCATCTTGGCCAATTTATCATAAAGAAAATCAATAAAAGAAGGCCTTCATTCTCATTCATGGATCCACAACTTTTATGCAAGGTTACTCTCTTAATTTGAGAACTCATATTGCTCATCATTTCCATTGCATTTACATCATCTTGAGCTTTGATCAAGGATTGGGAAAGGGTCACTAGCACATGTGACACTAATTCACTATGGAATAGGTAACTTGTGGTTGCTTTCATAATGATTTTAGTTTTTCATCCTTTGTTGCATTTTTGAAGCATTTGCAAGGTATTTCATAGAGGCATTTTGATAGATTTTTGAAATACTAACCCCTATATGAAGTTTAGTGTTTGCAGATTTTAATGGATGCCTACAATCTTAATTGAAATTTGTGTCCAATTTGCTCATTTGTGCTATGTGGAAATATAATATCCTTTGTACACTATTAGATTTATTAAACTAAAGTAGATGTAACAAACTAAAAAAAATTAAAAAATTAGTAGACTTAAAAGAGGGCAGAAATGGAAAGGATGGTGGATGTAATAGCAGTGTAGGATTAACTACTATATTTTTAGTAGACCTAAAAGAGGGGAGAAATCTAAACAACGATGGTTGACGTATGAGTGTTGTATGATTGACTTTAATAAAGTGTGCTATAAAATATGTTCAAAAGATTGGAAAAACATTTGTATTTTCGACAATGGTATCAGAATCTTAAAATCATCAACAAGATCTTTTATAAGCAAGTGAAAAAATAAGAGATGATTCTTTAAGTATTAAAATTAAAATCATATTTCATTAGAATAAATCAAGATTAAAGATGATAGAAAAAGCACATCTGGTTATGTATTTAATTTTGGGACTGGAGTTGTCTCATGGTCTTCAAAGAAGCAGCCAATAGTCCGTCTTTCATTAGCTAAAGCAGAATATGTGGCAGCCACAAGTGCAATCTAGATAAGAAGAATTTTGAAAGAATTGCAAAATGAACAAATGGAGGCAACAAAAATTTACTATGATAAAAATTTAGCCATAGCTCTCTCAAAAAATCCAGTCTTCCATAAGAGAAGCAAGCACATTGATACCAGGTATCACTTGAGTAGGGAATTAATTAACAATGGTGTCATATTTTTAGAGTTTTGCAGATCAGAAGAGCAAAGTGCAGATATTTTCACAAAGGCACTGGGAAGAGATAATTTCATTTTTCAAAGAAAAAGATTGGGCATGGTGGACAGTGTAGTTATGTTTAAGGGGGAGTGTTGGAATGTAAACCCAACTGCTACCATCACCTCCAGCTGCTACCGTCCTCCTACCTGCCACCATCCGAAGACCCCTACAGTATCATGCCTCAACTACACCGCCAGCGTTAACTGCCAGTCAACAAACCGTTGCCTGTGATATCGCATTATGGGTTGTTACCCATTGTGATACTGTGGGGAACCATTTACCAAGCTACCTCCACCAAAGGATATTTCGTAATACAGAAAATTGATATTTAAGTTTTAATATTAAAGTAAAGGACACTTTATTTAATACGTTTTGTTCGGGAAAAGTTAGTTAGGTAATTTGTAATAAATTTTACTTTGTGCCCTCCCTTCCGTGAATGTTTTTCACGTGACTTTTAACTTTTACCTATATTGGTATATGCATTTTTACTTTGAAAGATAAGGTGAATGTGAACATACAGAAATTAATGAGCAGCAACTCTGTGTTAAAGATATTATTTTCTGTGAAAATTCCTCTGCCTTTTTCCTTCACAAGAGCTGATGGTGAAAACACATCCAAGTCCTTGAGTGAAAACCACATTGTGGCACTCACTGACAAGAAAATAGTAAAAAGAAAGGATGTATCCAATGGTGAAAACCTCTCTGAGGCGCCCGAGGATGAAGGATTCAATCTTCCCTTAAGAGCTATTCATCAAAAGAAGTTAGCAGTCTTGGCCGAAAAGTGCAATCTGGTCAACATAGGAACAGAGGAGACCCCGCATATCACATTTGATGCAGAATCACTATTATCAGAAGAGCAAGAACTCCTAGCAGCATTCCTAAGGGAAAGACAAATAAACTTTGCATGGAGTTATGCTAATATGCTAGGACTTGATCCAAATACTATGGTCCACCACCTAGTAGTGTATCTGGATGCAAAACATATTAGACAAAAGCTTAGAAAAATGCATCCTCAAATTTCTTTGTTAGTCAAAATGGAGCTCAAAAAGCTATTAGATGCTGGATTCATCTGACCAATTGATTATCCAGAATGGGTATCGCACTTGGTACCTGATTCAAAATCTGATGGAGCTATCAGAATCTATACATATTTTAGAGATTTGAATAAAGCATGTCCCAAGGATGACTTTCCACTTCCCAATATCGATATGATAGTGGACATGACAACAGGGCACGAGATGCTATCGTTAATGGACGGATTTTTAGGATACAACTAGATTATGATATCAAAAGAAGATCAACACAAGATGACTTTCACTTGCCCATGGGGAACCTAGTACTGGAACATGATGCCATTTGGCCTAAAGAATGTAGGAGCAACCTATCAAAGGGCCATGATGTTGATATTTCATGATATGATTCACAAAATAGTCAAAGACTATGTGGATGACATCCTAGCTAAATCAAGAAAAAGATGAGATCATATAGCAACCCTAAGTGCTATCTTTGATAGATTGGAGGAATACAAAGTCAGACTTAATACCAAGAAGTGCATCTTTGGTGTACAATCAGGAAAATTACTAGGATACATAGTCTCCATGAGGGGTATCGAGGTGGATCTGGCAAAAGTCAAAGCAATCCTCGAGATGGAAGCACTAAGGAACTTAAAACAACTGAGAGGTCTCCAAGGAAGGCTCCAATCCATTAGAAGGTTCATAGCACAACTGGCAAACAAGCAGAACCCATATTCTCACCTACTTCACAAAGGAGTATCATACAAATGGGATACAAAATGCGAAGAGGCATTCAACAAAATAAAGGAATATCTACTGACACCTCCAGTCTTAATGCCGCCTATCCCAAAGAAGCCATTGATCTTATATGTGTCAGCAACAACAGTACCTTGGAGCTCTCCTATCCCAACATGATGAAAATGAAACAAAGAAGGCTATCTACTATATCAGCAAGACAATGGTTGGCCATGAGCTAAATTACTCATTCATCGAGAAAGCTTGCCTCGCAGTAGTGTTTACATCCCAAAAATTCAGACACTACATGTTGTCATACAAGATAAAGCTCATTACGAAAATTGATCCCCTCAATTATCTCTTATCCAAGGCAATGCTCACGGGCAGAATGGAAAAATGGATGATGATATTGTCAGAGTATGACATCAAGTATGTGGAAAGAAAATCCATTAAAGGCCAAGTTATTGCAAATCAACTAGCAAAAGCACCCATATATTCTAAGAATTCTCTTGTATCTGAATTTCCAGACGAATCCATCTTTAACCTCAATGTAGCCGATCACTGGAAATTATACTTCGACGGCTCATACACACAACACGGATCAGGAGCTGGTATCTTCTTCATCACCCCCCAAGGGGATTGCATACCACGGTCATACAAACTAGCATTCCCTTGCATGAACAACATAGCGGAATACGAGGCTTTGACTATAGGTCTAAGGATAGTAGTGCAATGGAATATCATAGCCCTCAAAGTCTACAGAGACTCTCAGTTGATCATAAATTAGGTGAATGATGAATATCAAACTAAGGATGACAAGCTAACTCCATACAAGAAATTGGTGGAGACTCTCAAAGAATCCTTCATTGACATAACATTTGAGCAGATTCCAAGAACCAACAATACAGCCGCTGATGCCATGGCTACAATTGGGTCTCTAGTAGACATCCCTCACAACGTGCCAAAATATGAATTTCTGATCGAGCAACTTCTCGTTCCCACATTCGAGGTACCATAATCAGAATATGTGTGTGAAATTGTTGGTCTTGGTGATCCTTGGTATCATGACATCTACACTTATCTTTGCATAGGAGTCATACCTGTTGACCTACCATCGAGCCTAAAACAAACCTTTATCAAAAAGGCATCTAGATTTGTCATCCTAGGTGATACCTTATACTGTAGAAGCATAGAAGGTACCTTACTGTGCTATCTAAATGCTGAGGAGGCATTAACTGCTCTGACCGAGGTTCATAATGGTATCTGTGGCTCACACTTGAGTGGGATGACAATAGCCAAGAAACTACTGAGGCTGGGGTATTACTGGCCCATAATGGAAAGAGAAGCACATGATCATGCTAAGAGGTGTTTACAATGTCAACAACATGTGGACCTCATCCAAGTTCTAGATCAAGAGCTTCACCCGATCGTCACACCATGACCCTTCTCACAATGGGGACTTGATCTTATTAGAAAAATCTCACCCACCTCATCCAATGGCCATAAATTTATTATCACTGCAACTGAGTACTTCACAAAGTGGGTGGAAGCCATACCCATGACCTATATCACTAAAAATAAGATCTCAAAATTCATCCTGAACTATCTCATCTATTGTTATGGTGTCCCACAAGCCATTATCTCAGATAATGGGACACCCTTCAAGAATGAGGAGGTTCACGACTTGTGCGAGAAATTCAAAATACATCGCTTCTCCACCCCGTACTATCCCCAAAGAAATGGCCAAGTAGAAGCCACGAATAAAACCATCCTCAAAATCCTCAAGAAAATAGTCAATGACATAGGTCATGACTGGCACTTGCAGCTTAATCCCGCCCTCTTGGCTTATCAAACCAACATCTACACACCCACTAGCACCACCCCCTTTTCCTTGGTGTACGAATCAGAAGCTATACTCCCCATTGACATCGAGCTCCCATCCCTCGGAATATCACTGCAAAATCTCATCACTGATGAAGAATATCGGGTTTCAAGATTAAATGATCTGGAGTTACTAGATAAGAGACGCATAGATGCTTTGAATCATCTACAAGTCTATCAAAATACACTCAAAACAAAGCTACAACAAGAAGATCAGAAGCAGGAGTTTCCAAGTCAGAGAATTGGTCTTAAAAGAAAATCAGATGAATGTCCCAAATCCCAGTAGCAAAGGAAAGTTCGAACCTGATTGGTTAGGGCCTTTCATCGTCACAACAAGCTATAAATCAGGGGCATATCAGTTATCAACACCCGAAGGGGAATCTTTGTAGGAGCCAATGAATAGCTTCCATCTCAAAAAAAATTATTCCTAATTCTTCCAAGGTATAGAACAAAAAAATCCAAAAAAATGATAAAAAGTCTTAAAAAAATGGTTACTTCAGCGAAAACCTGGCAAACAGGTATCTTGGTGACCACAAAAAAATTAAAAAAAAAAGAAATCCAAAAAAAATAGAAAAAGGATAAAAAAAATCGTCCTCTAGTGAAAACCACTTCGGTGGCACTTTGGGCAAGTACCTCGGTGAAAACCTGGCAAACAGGTGCCTTGTGTAAATAAGCACTTTTCATCCACCAGGACCTTTACGCCTTGATCTGCATCATCCATCCATTTCGCTTCTATCATCCATCACATTTAGATCTCCATCCATCACACATCCACTCACATCTGCACCATAGCTTGGTCCTGTGTTCGTATCATGATCCCTCCTAGTACTACTCAGTCGATTCTCAAGGTTAGTTTGTCCTGCCTTTATCAGAGTAGTTTATTACATCACGCTAGGGGCACGTTCTCATTGGATCAGATTCGTGTATGGTCTTAAAGTCCCCAAAATTAGAAAAACAAAAAACATCAGAAAATCAGAAAATCCAAAAAGCATCAAAACATCAAAAAATCCAAAAGCATCAAAAAATTAGAAAATCCAAAAACATCAGAAAATCCAAACATAAAAATTAAAAATCCAAAAGAAACAAAACATATCAAAATCAAAAAAAATCAAAGATTCAAAAAAACCAAAAACAAGGTCGTCTTGAACTCGTCATCTCACGAGTTTGAATGTAGGCAAGGTTGATCTTTGATCATCCCCAAGATATTTAGGTCAGTCCTATAGAGTCCGTTATAATAAACTGACATTTCATCATGTATATCTTCATCTATAAATCCCGGTCAAGTCATCGGTTGAACTACGTGGTCTCTGCATGTATAATGTAGGCAAGGCTAATCTGTCAATCAGCCCCAGAGACCCTAGGATAGGTCTTTAGGTTAGTCTCTTGGTCAAAATCTCAGAAAATCCCAAAAACATTGGAAAATTGAAAAATCAAAACATTTGTAAAATCTCAAAAACACCAAAAATAGCCTCAAAACATTCCAAAAATGTCAAAAACATCCAAATATTTGAAAAATCCACCCATCCCATTTTGCTTTCACTTAAAATAATCAATCATCCATAATAAATTGATCATCACCTTCATCCTTTGGCAATGCAAACAGAAACAATCATAGCAGTAGCAAAAGCAAGCTTCAGTCATAAAAATCAAAAGCAAACAACAAACATTTAAAACAAAATCAAACTCTTGATCAATTACAAACATGTCAATCGACCTTATATCGATAGCCTATCAATCAACTTATCAAACCATCATCATCCTTTACAATGCATGTCCTAGGATATATCGTTTCGACAATGGGCATCATTTTGGATATCACCTTGGATTCTTATCCTATCAAAACTCATCCCTTTGGCTAAAGGTATGAAGAACATCAGCTTGTTTGCATACTTGGTCTTTTTCTTTTGACTTATCTTATTGCGCTCAGTCCAAGGACCTCTCGATGATATCCGAATGAAGAATTTAGAGAGATAGGAATGGGGCAACGACCATTATTCTTTTGTTTGTTGTGCTTGTTGGACGTTCTTGTAAAATAACATGGCAAATACTTGCTCTGTTAGGTATGTATGGAGGATGTTTTGGATGGCTTGTTGACTATTGCATTGATTGGTTATACCTTTCCGTGTTTTGGTCCGAGGTGTTTAAAACTTCTAAAGTACATCCTAGCAAGGTTCTCGTATGTCAGGTGTGAACAAGAATACTCCTATCTATTTGTCGAGTCAAAGTCCATCACACTAAGTACAACGCCATCCTGGTCCTTTATACCTTGATGCATCGTGCTTAGGCGTGTTATCAAATATAAAGTAAGTGATCCTTTAAAAATCCCAATCCTTGATAAGCAAATCATCCATCTCTCATCATCATTTCTCATCATCATTTCTCATCGTCATTTCTCATCATCATCTCTCATAATGTTGGCTTGTTGGATCCTCTTGTCATCATCTAATTTCTTCATTTTCAGCACTGACATCACATCATGAATAGTTAATCATCATCACTAATACATCCATCATGCATCCATTATGCATTCATCTTGCATCCATAAATCATCAGAATTCTGCATATCATCTCACATGTATCATCATCATAATATAGATCTGTTAGTCTAAGCATCTCATAAATCATCCATTGCATAATTACAACATATCACATCATCAATCTCATCCATCATCGCATCATATCATCATTTAAGTTGTTTAGGATAATATAGATTTGTTATTCTAAGCATCATAAAATCATCTCATTTGCATCATCATCCATAACACTCCATTTTGAACCTCTTTATCGCGAAACCGACCCTCAAATTGAATCTTTTCACTTGATCTCTCGAGGGGGCAATGTACCAGTGTATATTCCGCTGGGGCATCCAAAAAAATTAGATTTTTTTTTTATCGCGGCAAGTTTATTCTTTGAACCAATGCAACAAGTACATTGCTTCAAAGAGGGGCTAAATGTAGACATGCAAAATTAACATTCTGCATTAATCAGGTTCACTCATCAACTGAACTAGATTTCACTTTAGGTCCATTCATCAGGTAGATTTAAATTCGTAACAATTTTTATATAGGTAGAAACACAACGCAGTCACAGGAAGAGGTATATGCGCAAAACCTAGTCATGAAGAAAAATACAAAGGCTTGTAGGGCTCCGGGCCTTCATGACTGGTCACAGGAAGAGGAATCTCCTCTCCAATCAATAGCTTGTCTGAATGCAGTGAAAGTGCATTCAGAAGGCGAAGGGCATTCCAACCAAATGCAAGGGCCTCCGATTGAAGAGATATCAGATTTGGCAAACCCAGAGCCTCCTCTCCCATCAACAGCTTCTCTGAATGCAGTGAAAGTGTATTCAGAAGGCGAAGTCCATTCCAACCAAATGCAAGGGCCTCCAATTGAAGAGGTATCAGATTTGGCAAACCCAGAGTCTCCTTTCCCATCAACAGCTTCTCTGAATTCAGCGAAAGTGCATTCAGAAGGCGAAGGGCATTCCAACCAAATGCAAGGGCCTCCAATTGAAGAGGTATCAGATTTGGCAAACCCAGAGTCTCCTTTTCCATCAACAGCTTCTCTGAATTCAGCGAAAGTGCATTCAGAAGGCGAAGGGCATTCCAACCAAATGCAAGGGCCTCGAATTGAAGAGATATCAGATTTGGCAAATCCAGAGAGAGTGATCGGTGGCAGGTTAAAGTATATTTCATGCTTAGCTAATTCAAATAATCTCTGTGTACATTTTTGTGTTCTGCTTCTCTGATCTTAGACAAAAGTAAAGGGTGATACTTTATAGAATTAGGGTTTTATTCGAAAATCAATGCGTAGTTGTGTATTAATTGATGACTGTTTCTTTTTGCAGCCAGGATAGTCAGGTTAAGAATCACAACGCAGGTATATCATCTTTCTCTTTATAAAATGTCTATTATTTCTTTTGGTTTGGCTACTGTACCCCCCAATAGATGTCTTTCTCTTGCTCGGGTTTGTGCTTTTACTGTATCAGAGTTATGAGATCTCCTACTCTTTAAACGGCTATGATTCTAAATTCTCTTTTTTTAAGGTCATTATATAGAGACCGAACTAGCAAATGAAACAATTTATTGGATTAAAATGATATTTGTGCAGATGAAGATGGAGTGGAGAATGTTAACCAGCCTCCTCATTATCGGATAAGGAAGATACCAAACACACCCAGATCCGTTAGGGATCATCTGAGAATAGCAAGAATGAAAAAGTAGCCCATATTGCTAGTGAGAATTTGAGACTTGATTTTGTATGCTGGACAAGGATCTGATACAAATATTTGATTCGAAATGTTTTCGATCTTAACAGATTTGATTTATAACAGTCCATAAGCTATCAGTTAATTGTGTATAACTCTGAAGCCATGTCTTGAATGCCTGCTCATTGAGACATGGCAGATAAATTGAGGTTTGAACTTGCTATCATTATTTGTTTTTTTCAATGGTTCAATCATTTTAATATATATCATTATCTGTGTTTTTCAATGGTTCATGTTATTAAAATTTTATGGATCAAACACTATCATTTCATGGTTCATGTTATTAAAATAATTTAATAGGTGACTCCGATGTTTCAGTTACCTCTAGGCGAGATATAATTGCTCAGTTCATTTTATAGATTTTTTTTTTTTTAATTATATAGATATCTATATATATATTTTCACTCTTGATTCAAATATAAATCAGAAATTTGAAAATCACAGTTGCACAAAAAGATACATATAAATAATAGTATTTATTGACAGACTTCAACAAAATAAATAGCCCTCTTTATCTCTCTACAGTAGCAGCAAGGTTTAAAAGAGCCTTTTATCTTTAAAAGGAGCTTTTACATGACACATATTATTTGCTGCAGTCGAACAGAAATTAAATGAACTCTTGAAAACAAATTAGGTAAATAAAAAACAAGCTAATTAAAAAGAGAAAAGCTACCAGTTACTGCTCTTCAATAATAAACGTTCAAATTTTTCTTCTTTGATAATCAGTAGTGTGATTGTTTGACTGGTTTGTAAAATATTATTGAGAAAAGTTCTGGTGAAGATATTAGCAATTTGTTTAGATATACGGTAAAACCTCAATTCTATTTGTTCATTTTAAATTAAATATTAAATAAAATAATATTAGATTTTTTATGTGTTTCAATATAGTATGAATATAGGATTTTTTTCTTATTGCAATTGTGCTATTATTGTATGCTCTTGGAACAAGTATACATCTTGAAAGATCTTTCTAATCAATATGGCTTGACAACTGTGGATGTGGTAGCAATATATAGTACTTAACATAATGAGATAGCCAATATTTTCTTTGTTCGTACTACTCCAAGATACAATTCTAGATGTAAGTGATAAAACCCCCCACTTGACATTTTTTATTAAAATTAATTTATTCCAAAATTTGTGTAGCACCTATATAATCTAATACTATTTTTTGAAGCATGCTAATGAGACTCATATAGATCTTGCATGCACTAAAAGATTAAAGTCATTACATTCATTATATTGCATTTAGTTATTGTGAGATACATGAGGCTCCCAACCAAGCTTTTATATAAAATAACATTTATCTTGGAACTTGCATATTTCATAACCAATTTCTCACCAAATGCTAAATGAGTTGAAACTATTATTCATGTCTTTATTCTAAACTCCTCTAATAAATCTACTACACGTTGCATTTGAGAAATGAATATATATTTTGATTGCTATTGCACTTCCACATCAATAAAGAAATGCATTGGTCCTAGATATGACATTTCAAATTTATATTTCATTTTTTTAATTTTTTTTTCTATTAGAATTTTACTATTACTTATATAAATAAGATCATCAACATAAAGATAAACAATAATAATTTCCCTATCAACATGCTTGTCATACATGGTTGGATTTAAATAACTTTTGTTGAATCCCTAATTTTATAAACATCTACCAATCCTTGCATACCAAGCATGAGGGGCCTACTTCAACTTAAAGATTTTTTTTGACTTGTAAACTAATTTCTTAACCTAGAGTTTCATAGGCTGTTGGTTGCTCCACATAGACCTTCGCACCTATTTAACCATTAAAAAGTGTCGATTTCATACTATTTGACATGAAATCCACTTGCATAGTGCAATAATTGACAAGATAATATTTATGGTATCAAATTATGTAGCTGAAGTGAAGGTTTCTAAATAATTTTCACGAAGTGTTTGTGCAAATCTAAATTTTCACTAGGTGTTTGTGCAAATCTCTCGGAAACTAATCTTATATTGTGTAATTTCATGGACTATCAACATGATATTTTGCCTTATAAATATATTTGACATCAACCCATGTTTACCTTTCGAAAGATGAACTAATTTTTATACAATATTTTTGATAATTGGATCCATTTCTTCATTCATAACATCAAACTATATTTTCTAGTTACATTCTCATTCTTCTTCATACAGATATGGTTAAACATTAACATGACTAAATAAAGTAAAATTAATAGCTTTGTTCACATTAATACTTCTCTCATAAATTTCAATTAAGATTATTAACTTTCTTGAAGAACTTGGACTTGATACTAAACTTGCACTGGGATTGGATGAAGAATGCTTCGAGGAATAAGAAAACTTGGATTTGTGTTATCAAGAGAAATCGATGAACTTAAGCTTGGAAAAGTTGAATTTGCACTACTACTATAGATTGAAAGTGCACTTGAGTCTGTGGGCAAAGGAGGAACATTAAACCATTTCTATGGAACCATAATTATTAATACTTTTATTATACACTTTCTTGCCACTACCACAATCCTTCATCTAGAACCACATCTTGTATAACAATCAATTTCTTTGTGATAGGATTACAAAGTTTATATCATTTAGCAACATTAGAATATCCAACAAGATAAAAATTTGATATTTTTAATCAAAAAATTTCTTCTAAACTAGAATATATATAGTATTGACAATCAAACACATTTAAATGAGCCAAATAAATATTATGATCACTTGAATATTCTTTTAGAGTGATGTTTTGCACTAATTTTATTGATTAAAGATGCATAATACTATCTCCACTACTTTTTTCCAATAAAAAATTCTAAGGCTCATTGACTAGTGTTAGTGTAAATAGTGTCATTAGATAACTAGTTAGTTGTAATCAAATTCTACTTTGACCTATAATATTTTATTAAGTTTACTTAGGCTATTTAGAATTTTGTCTCACCTCATGTGGTTGAGACATGTTTCCTCACTTTGTGAGACACCTCTTACATGGTCACTTGATACTCACAAGAACACTTTTCATGTGAGTTAACAAGTGTTCCATAATTGGAAGGGTAGTTGGTCATTGTACTCAACTTTTCCAACTTCACTACCTTGCCTATATAATCAAGGTTACATTGTACATTCTACTCAAATATTTTACCATCTCTTGATTATATCAATTAGGCTTTATAGTGTAGAAAATTGTACTCCTTTATATTTTCACACTTTGTTCGGGCCTCTCAATTAAAATGGACTTACTTATGCTTTAATAAGCCCTATTTTACACATACAAGCCTAATAAATTAAATTTTTTGAAAGGGAAACCCAACAACAATTAATGCCAACACATAACTAACGAGGGAGCAAACCTGAGACACAAAATAACACTCACAGAATAATATTTTATTCAAAAATATTGAACTCTTACATACAGAGTATCTCAAATCCTCAAGCTCTGAGAAACATGCAATTACAGACTTACATAAATTACCCAGATTCCCCCTTTCGCAGCATGCGAACTTCTTCCCCAAAAGGTTACCCAAAAATTAGAAACTAGCCCATAAATAGACCCTTTTTGGTTTGGAACCAAAATTTTCTAGCCCATAAATAGACCCTTTTCGGTTTGGAACCAAAAACAACATTCAAGATATGAGTTTTCGTGGTTTGGCGCAAAAATTATAATTTAAAATTCAAGTTTAAATGCACAGTAAAAATTAGCACATTTCTAAAATATGTACCAACTTCCGGAAGCCATAACTTTTAATCTGACCATTGGATCTTCAATGATAACACCTTTTCAGAAAGTTCTCGAGAAGACAATTTTTCATAAAGTAGGGTGTATGACATCTACTTTGGTTTATCCACAAATTTTTAGGCCAATCCAGGATCGTTTAGTGCCTCAAACTGAGCTCGGAAGGTTTTTCAGAGCAAAAAGCAGAAACTGGAACTTGAATAAATTTCAAATTTTGAATGATCTAGACATAATTCTTTCACCAGACAGTGTATTTTTCCATCCTGAACCTTCCCATAAATTTCTGTCTTCCCACGACTTCAAATTTAAACTTGTTAAAAATAGCAGTTGAGTAGAAAAAGCATAAAAGCAGTTGTGAAAGTTGGAAACCCTTATTTGACGAAATGGGTATCCAAAAATGCAAAAACATCTACAAAAAGAAAACATAAGGAACAAAAATGGAAATCATCTTTTTGGGTGATGCAAGATTTCCCTCACACCACTGGATGCTCCTACATCAGACACCCAGGGTAATTTGAGAAGTGACCACGTCACGTCTCAGATGATTGAGGAAAACCCAAATGGTCAACCTCTGCCTTAGATAGCCAGGATGAATCTTCCATAGGCCTTCCTCTCCACTTCACCAAATATTCTTCATATTGCTTGTTTATAGTACTCCTTCCCACATGGCTATCCAGGATTTCTTGAATTTGCTCCTTCTCTGAAGTAGGTGCTGGAATGCCACACTGTTCTATTGTTGGTACTTCCTCTATGCCACCTTCATGATACTTTGTCAAAGCTGAAATATTGAACACAAGAGAAATATTGACTCCATCTGTCAACTCTACCTCATATGCATTCCTTGATTCATGCCTCTTCATAATTTTACAGGGACCAAACTTTTTCATCTTTAGTTTGTTATAGGTTCTCATTGGAAACCTTTGTTTCCTCAAGTGGACCATCACTTCATCACCAATCTGAAACTCCTTATATCTCCTCTTCTGATCTGCCTTAGCCTTATACTGCATATTCATCTTGTTAATATGTTCTCTGACCTTCTCATGCATATTCTTGATTTGCTCTGCAAAGTCTTTGGCTTCAACACTTGTCTTCTTCTCTTGGACCATCTTCCTCAATTTTGGATTGGTCCTAGGACTGCCTCCATACACAATCTAGAATGGTGATCTCCTAATGCTTTTGTTGAAAGAATTATTGTAAGAAATTTTTTTCTAGGGCAAGATCAAGTCCCATCCCTTGGGTTTATCTTCTACCAAGCATCTTAGTAGGTTACCCAGACTTCTATTCACAACCTCAGTCTGCCCATCAGTTTGTGGATGGTGTGCAGAACTGAACTTCAACTCTGTCTTCAACTTTTTCCACAAGGTCCTCAGGGGTCTTCTGGCATGGGATGAAATGTGCCATCTTCAAAAACCTATCAACTACCACAAATACTGAATCATTCCCTCTATGTCCTTGGAAAACCAAGAACAAAAGTCCATACTTATATCCTCCCATGGCCTCTCTGGTATAGGTAAGGGCTGATACAACTCAGTATTTTGGCTCACTCCTTTAGCCATCTGACATACCCTACAACTTTGCACAAACTTCTTCACATATTGTGATAATTGAGGCCAATAATAATGCTCACTGATAATGGCAATGGTCTTATCCTAACCAAAATGTCTTGCCATTCCTCCACTGTGCTTCTCCTTTATTAGGTTCTCCCTCATGGAACTCCTTGGAATACACAATTGGCTTCCCTTAAACAACATGCCATCCTAGATTATGAAATCCAGCCACTTCATCCTATCAATTGTAATAGGCTCCTTGCAAGCTTTCCAAGCCTTCACAAAATCAAGATCTTTAGGATACAGTGTCTTGAGTTAATTGAACCCAACCACTTCAATTTTCATCTTTGTCAACAATGTTTGCCTCCTACTTAAGGCATCTGCAACCCTATTTGACTTGCCACTCCTATGCTTTAAAACAAAGGTATAACTCTGCAAAAATTCTACCCATTTCATATGCCTCTGATTTAACTTTCCTTGACTACTCAGATACTGTAATGCTTTATGATCAGTAAACAAAACAAATTCCTTTGGCAACATATAATGTCTCCATTTCTTTAATGCTTGAACTATTGCATAAAATTCTTGATCATACACAGAGTACTTTCTCTTTGCATCATTTAACTTTTCACTAAAATAGGCAATGGGCTTACCTTCTTGGCTCATCACTGCTCCAATGGAATAACCACTGGCATCACAATCCACCTGAAACACCTTATTGAAACCTGGGAGGGCTAAAACTAGTTGCTCTATCACCTTCTGCTTCAACAAATCAAAACTCTTCGCTGCTCTGGTGCTCCACTTGAACTATTTTTTGTCCCCTCTGATTGTTTCAGTCAGGGGTGCACAAATACTATTGAAGTTTCTAATGAACTTCCTATAAAAATTGGCCAAACCATCGAAAGATCTCACCTTAGTAGCAGTTCTTGGGGTAGGACATTCTAGAATAGCCTTCACCTTCTCTGGGTCCATCTTGAGACCTTCTGCTGAGTCAACAAACCCCAAATGCACTAACTCTCTCTTCACAAAACTACACTTCTTCAGATTAATCAACAATTTCTCTTCTCTCAACTTTTCAAAGACTCTACGAATATGCATCAAATGCTCACCTAGGGACTTAGTGAATATTAAAATATCATCTAACTACACAATGACAAAAATCCCTAGAAACTCTTTCAGTACCTCATTCATAAGCCGCATGAATGTGCTCAGTGCATTGGTTAGCCCAAAAGGCATGACTAACAACTCATACAGGCCCTCCTTGGTCTTGAAGGTAGTCTTCCATTCATCACCCTCTCGAATCTGGATCTAGTGATATCTGCTCTTTAGATCAATCTTCTTGAAGTACTGTGCTCCACTCAAATAGTCCATCAGGTCATCCATCCTTAGAAAGGGAAATTTGTACTTGATTGTTATCTGATTTATATCTCCAGAGTCTGTACACATTGTCCACTCCCCATCCTTCTTTGGTGCTAGTACTGTAGGTACTGGTTGTTATCTAAAAATTTATTTCCATCAATAAAACAAATTCTTTCACTACTGCATACCTTTTCTAGGTGGCCATCATGTACAACATGCCTATGAAACTGCCATGGCCTCCCCAACAACATGCGACATGCATCCATGGGGATGATATCAAAAACTACCTCATCATGATAGCTTTTGATCTTGAACTTCACCAGGCACTGCTCATTGACCAGAAATTTATGGTCTTTCTGCAACCAGGCAATCTGATATGGATGTGGATGCCTTTCCCTTTTCAGCTTCAACTTCGTAACCATCTCTTTTGACACCAAATTATCAGTGCTCCCACTGTCAATAATGACCTCACAACATTTGTCTTCACACTTACACCTTGTGCAGGATAGATTCTTCCTTTGTTCTGGCTCCTTCTCTTCAGTCACCAGGGCTCTTCTAATGACTAGGGCTTCTCCCCTTTCTACATCATTTGAATGCTTGGATTACGCCTCCTCATCTGCATGTGCAATCCTTCCATGACCTTCTGGCCTTCTTTCTATCCTTCTTTTGTGTTGTGGACATTTATAGGCTTGATTCCCTTCTTCACCACAATGGAAACAAGTTCCTCTGAAACCACCTCTTCCAGGCCCTGGCCTAGATCTTCCTTGTCCTCTACCTCTTTGATCACCACTATTTTGATCACGAGGGTGGTAGAAGTTATCATTCCTCTGGCTTTGAATAGTACCCACATCTTCATTTTTCCTTTCATCCTCATTTTGGCTCCCAAAAGATCTTCCACTACCCCTTCTGCTTTGACCTCCTTGGCCTTTTCGCTTGCTGTCAAATCTTTTGTTAAGCTTCTCCTCAACTTTTAGGGAAAACTGGTATGCATCCTCAATGGTGGTCATTCTAACCATGCTTAGCTCCTCCTGAATGCTCGGTCGTAACCCATTAAGGTAACGGGATACCTTCTCCTTGTTGGCCTCTGCATGGCCTATTCTGATGATCATCTTGTGAAAATCTTCTGTGTATTCTTTCACAGATCTACTTCCTTGCTTCAACCCTTGCAATTTCTTTAGCAGATCTAACTTGTAATCTACTGGTATGGATTGCTTCTTCATTTTCTCCACCATGCGATCCCAACTGTTGATATTTCCTTTTCCTCTTTGATTTCTCTCCAACTGGACCTCTTTCCACCAAATATTGGCATGGCCCTTCAGCTTTGTTTTTGTGAACTTAACCTGATCTGGGTCCTCTACTTCTTCATACTCAAAATATTCTTCTAGCTCGTTGATCCAATCGATCAACTTTTTCAGGTTCAGACTTCCCGAATAACTGGGGACTTCTATTCTAGGTCTTTTTCTAATCTTTGAAATGGCCCTAATTAGCCACATTTGATCTCAATCAATAGCTTCTTCTTCCTCTTCTACATCTGTATCTTCCACCTCTTCTTCATCCTTGCTTTCTCCTCTCCTTCCCGGGTCTAACCCTCTTCTCATTTGTTCTTGCAATGCATTGATTTGTCTCTGGAGGGCTCTGAAACCCTCGGTAGCCAATGGATCTCTTCCACCAGCATTTCTTCCACCTCTGCCACCTCTAGCACCACCACGCCTAGCAGGAATCACTCTTGGAGGCATCTTGAGTATTTTGAACCCACAACCACTGTCCTAGTGCGAATTGCCTCACGATCGGTGATCTGTCTCCCTTTATATTTTTATGTTTGTCATTATCTCCCTATCTCTCTCTCTATATTTTCTTCCTTATATTTATCTTTGTCTCCTTAAGTGTGCAATGGGTACATTTAAGAGGTCCTAAAGGAGAATTATCATATCTTTAATCAAATGGCATGCTACCTTGAGCATAACTCCCCAAGGACACATGACATTCTTGTAAAATGGTATAAGATAAGACAAAAAAAATAAAATAACTTAGTCTTTCACATTTTTATCCACCAGCCTCAGGTCTTGGAAAAACTCCCATAATCTACCCACATCTTGGTTGAGGTCTAGGATTTCATCACACAGCCTTCATCGCATGAGTTTGAAGCAATTTTAGACTTAGCCCAAGTATATGCTAGGCTAAGGTAGATCTAATGAATGGAAATAGAGGCATACAATTCTTCTTTAATACCTCCACCACAAACATATGCAAGGTGTTGGATGTTTTTACAGTAAATAGGTTGATCTTCTAATCTACCTATGGAATTTCCAATTCCAATAAAGGGCAGCTCGAAGGACTTGGACCAACTGATGAGGATTTGAAAGACCACCTACACTTTGGGCTCTACAAGACTCAGGAGGGTGATCCCTTAATGTGTTTACAACCTCTACACCATCATCATAAACAACATTAACAACAATAAATAATCTCAATAAAGAGCTCAACATAATAGGATAATACCGAATAGAATTGGTTGTTTATCAATAATATCAACTATTTGGAGCATGAGATAACTACAACAACATTTCACAGTATAAGATAGTCATTGATTTTCAATTTGTAGCAAGCTCTAGGTAAAGAAAAAAAAAATAATGAACCATACGAATAAGTAAAACTTATGTTAGTGCCATATATCCATTGGAGGAGTCAAATTTATAAGCATCTAAGGGTTCATGACAAATTTAACACATAACATATAGGATCCTTGATAACATTGCCTTACAATCTCATCAATATGTATTCTAACCCAATACTACTTATCAAATCCTTATACAAGACATATCCACCTACAATCCCATTCAAGCATTTTAATTAATTCCTTGAATTAAACCTAAAAAAAGAATCATACACACCACAACAATGAGATGAATGAAACAACCCTTGATCATTTTATTCAAAATTCAGATATGCTTGTACAATGGAGAGACATGAGTTCAAATTAATCATATCAATTCAAATGCCAGTACTGTCATAAAACATCAAATCCCCATGAATTCAAAACCTACTAAGGAATTCAACTCAAAACCTAAATTGCATTTTCCCTAAAACCATCAGACTTTACAATTTGCTCTACAACTTCATCTAGAATCAACCAAAAATATCTAACTTGCTAACCCGTACTTCTGGCCTTGAAATCCTTCTTATAGAAAATGAAGGAGCAAAAAAGCATCGGGTCAGAAAACACCCATGTCACTAGCCAATTGGACCACCTTGTGATATTCCAAAAAATTGTTACAACAACAATCTCCCCAGAGAATCTTGTTCATCGTGCCTACTGAGAATGGTTGATGCAGCAACAAAAAACTTCAAGAATTTCGTGCCTAGACTGTCACCAAAAAACAAAACTGTAATCTATTGTAACTGTAATAGCAAATTTTTCAACTGTTAGCAGCCTACTCCTTTTCACTCTTCCTTAGTTAAATATAAATTTACCCCTTTCTGGTACTCTTCATCAGTTGGCTACTCAAAATTGATCACCTCATTCACCTTGACTATAAGGTTTGTATTTGACTACCACCTGATTCGCTTCTCTTTCAAAAGACTCCAAGAATGAGTTGGTGCTAATGATTTTGTCCATACAGCTCACCAACAAATCATAATCTAAGTTACCCTATTTTTTAGGGTTTTGTAGTCGAAACATGATATAAAGGGGCTCTTACACTTTTTGTGATTACTGTAGCTTGTGTAGGAGGCCCCATGGATACTATTGTAATTGTAGGATGCATGAATAGGGAGTAGGATGAGAAATAAAGAAGGTATAGCTGCTGTTCTCAATAGTTTTGTGAAGAAAAGCATGTGAAATGAGAGGTTCAAGCCTAGGTTTCAACAAAACATGTATGGGAGATATGATTTTATGAATTTTTATCCATGTGCAGACCTAATGGGTTGTTTCAACACTGAATATAAATGATACACACACACAAACATATGTATGTATGTATGTATGTATGTATGTATGTATGTATGTATGTATATGTATTTTTAAATGTAAATGTAAATGCATTTACGGATGCTCTCCTAGAACAATAAATGCAACATATCATTAATGAAATGAATATCTATGTATATAAATGTGTATTTCTAAATGCAAGTGTAAATGCAAAGAGCATATGGTTTTGTAGTGTTATAGATACAACATATCCATAAATTAATGTAATTGAAATTCTAAAGTCTTCAACACATATAATATGAAATCAATCAAACTATTAAACTACATGAGAAATAAATTAAAACATTAAATGCATATGTATGTGTATTTGTAAATGTAGGTGTTAAATAAATAAGAATAATGAAAATTATAAAAGAATAAAAGGAAAGGTCTCCTCCCTTCTTGGTAGTGATAACCTCCTCCACACACAACCCTTAAAAATTATGAATAGAGAAATATAATCTTTGAAGAACTCAAAGTTGATTCTCTCCTACCTGATGCAATTAGTCATTTTATCCTTACAAACATTTATAGTGATTACTAAGGCACATAGACCAATTCTTCATAATAGAAGAATTTGATCATACTTTTCCAATGATGGCATTATGAGAAAACCTTAGGTTAAATGAATAATTCCTAGCTAAGTTCTTTAAATCATGTCCAACCGTATAAGAGAAGACCACTGCTATGTGTACTTGGATACCATGGAGAAAGGCTAGTCTTTGGGCTCTTTCATCAATCATCCTACCTTAAAACATACCAAAAATCTCCTAGCAATTAGACATACGAAGATTTAATATGACTTAAAAAAAATTTATTGCCAAAGCGTAAACTTATGATGACTTAACCAGGCCTAGTACACACTCCCTCCCTGTTAACCACTTAGACATATGGAAATTAAATGTAAATTTGCTGCTATTTTTAGTAACGTAGGTTTCCAATAAACCACTTGGTGGTGTTTCCCTTCAAGTTTATTTACTTGAATGAAGATAAAAAGTCCTTTGATTACAACTAGAGAATACATTTGAGGCCTTGGTTGTGTAACTGGTGGACCTTAGTCACATTTAACACTTGTTACAAAGTTTGGGAGTTAAAATGTTAAGTAGATTTGATTTTGATGGACACATTTGGACGGTATTAACAATAGCTTGCAATCTATCAAGACTTGATTACCTTATAACCTGTGAAATTCTAGCGATGAAATGATATATTAATCATAATGTCACCTTGGGATCACATCACCATGAAAGAACATCATCCAACATCCTTACAAGTGCAAGTACCACCAAATAGGTATTTGTCAGATCTGTCTTCCTCGAGCGAGGGAAATTCAAGAAGAGAAGAGGAAAGCGAGACATGTAGTATGTCTAAAAGAGGGAGATCAACTAGAGGTCAAAAGATTAGAAGAAAATTTCGTAAACGCATGGAATTTTTTCTTACTAAAGGGGGGTCTTGTTCTTATGATGATGAGAGCATAGGCGACATTGAGGTTCCCTTGAGGTACAAACATCTATGGAAACAATAGGTACCCAAGGAACTTCCTCCAATAAACATCAATTTTTGTGTCAACGAGAGGATATATCGCATAGCACCATCCTCATTAAATGGTTTGGGCCTTATTTTCATGGATGACATAAAGGTTTGTTATTACAAAGTTACTAAATTGATGAAGTATGTTGGACCCTATTACAATTACAAAGATTGGATGCAACTGGTTTGATATACACGATGAATGCGTAGGTATGCATTGTCAACAAATTATATATAACTAAAAGATAAGGATCAAAATAAAGGAGTGGCTATGTACATTGATGGAAGGCCAAAAGAAACAGGGAATATTGTAGGGTTTATAAATAGTACATGACCTTGGTTAACAAATAAGCAACCCAATTACATATTTGAGGCATGTTAGGGAAACCGTGTATTCATATGTGCGATAAGATCAATAACTGCAGGGGAAGAGTTGCTAATCGATTACAATTTGAATCACTTAGTTACAAACACAGTTACTATGGGGGTGGTACGTACTATGTACCATTTTACCCAACCTCCAATTAATGACTCCAATATTCCATTTTATTCTTATGTTTTCTTTTGTAAGTCTATTGGTTTCATTTCAGTAATTTTTTTTATATTTAATTTTCGTCACTGTGAGACATTGATCCTATGGGGAAGGCTCTGGCCTAGAGCATAGATCACGATGTATCTTCAGACGCTTCTACCTAACAGGTTTACCTCATTGTAATTGTACAAATTAAATATGAGCAAAATTTTTTATTATATTTTTTTTTCATAAGTTTATTGGGTTAATTTTGATAATGTTTTTAATATTCTTCTTGCAGTCAAGTGATCATGGAAATGCACCAGTAGTAGACGAGAGCATCCATAGTGAGGTGCAGTCAATATTTTGTGATGATGTCAGTGCTTATTCAACAAACACTCTTGATAAGATAAGGAAGATCGAAAAAAATACAATGAAGAAATTGTTAAGGTTATATTCATAGTGCCTCAAACATATGAGATAAGAGAGAGGGTTAAAATATTAACTGAGAGATCACAAAACTTGCAAGTAAGTTGTCATGAGGTCTTTAATTATAACATAAGTTCATTCATGGTTTTATATTTTGTACTCTTTTATGTAATGAACTAAAATATGTGTTGTTTTTAAAGGATTATTTGCCTCCTCATGATGCTCCTAGCCATGATCAGGGTACTGCAAGTGCTACCCGAGGAGTAGGGGTTAGTACAAGTGTCCATCTTGAGCTTCCTGCACATACATCACATCATCTGACCCCATCATTCGTGCCTATATTTTTGTCTGAAATGTCGGCAACACATACCATGCAGGCATCCGTTAATGCACCCTCTAGTAGCGAACACATGCCATAACATACGTTAGGACATTTACCTGGGGATGTAGAGGCCACTAGTACTGGTGATGTTTTAGTAACATTTCCTGGATCTTCCCGTATTACTAGTACGGGAACATTGCCAGTCACATTTGTGGTGACCGAGGATTTCATTCCTATAAAGATAGAGAAGGTCCCAGGTACTTTAAAAAATTTTAATTATTATTATATATAATCCAATTGAAATTTACTTATTGATCACTCTTTTTAGACTATTGATCCCATGATCATTTTGTAGGAAATGATGTTTTTTATAAACATCTAACTGATATTACATTGGAGCTCTTCAGGCTCACCATACGTACACGGTGGAATTCCCAAAATTAAAATTTAATAGATGAGCTCATTAACCATTTAGTTGTGTTGTTCGGTGATAAAACATTCAACCGAACGAAGGTCCTTAAAAAAATGGTAAATATCTAAAGTATGCGAGGGACCAATTTAGGTCATATTTAGAGAAGAAAAAAAGTACGAGCATTCCCCCATGATTCCGGAGAGCGAGTGGAAGGAGCCGTGGTTGAATGCCTAAGAGTCTTGAATGGGAAAAAACAACCTTCCACTACATTCGACATACAGGTAAATAAAATTAATAAATTTTATTTAAAATTGAATACTTGTGAAATCTATTCAATATTAATTTCCACCATAAAGTAATTACATTCATATTTGTTTGAAACATTCAAGCAATGATAATACTGCACATGACATTGGAATGCAGCCTGGTGAGGGTAAAGCACAACCTGTAGATGAAGGTCATGGTGTCCATCCAGGTACTTTAGAGCATGTAGAGCGTGATCAACATGTTGAGCATAATTAGGCTAGAGAAGATCAGGAACATAATGTGGCCCCATCAGGTAAATAGGACCACTCTAAAGATCTTTTAAACATATTTAATTGCAATTGGTGTATTAATTAATGTAACCTTTTGTGTTTCAAATTTAGAGAATGTATAGCGTGATCAACGTGTTGAGAATGATTAGGAACATGATGTAGCCCCATCAGGTAAAGAGGACCACTCTCATGTTCTTTTAAACATATTTAATTTCAATTGGTGTATTAATTAATGTAACCTTTCATGTTTCAATTGCAGATCAAGATTTAGAGGGTGTTCAGCATGTTGAGCATGAGTATATAATAGAAGTTTAGGAACATGATGTGGACCCATTAGGTAAAGAGAACCACTCTAATATTCTTTTAATTAATGAAATACTTGTAACAATAATAATAAAACATATTAGTTTAACATTTCTTTGTTATTGTAGCACACCCCCCCTTGTAGTGGTGTCCACGTCGTGAGTAGTTGACTAGGAATACATTAAGATCACAAGCATAGGGAAGAACAACTAAAGGGGGGACAAATGATTTAGAAAATGATGCTTTTTGGTTTCTTTCTTGCTGTGTAAAGTATTGATATGGTATATTTACTATTATGGAAAAGCTTTGATCTTTTACTAATCCTAATGCCAGATAGGAATTTTCATGATATGTAATGGACCTTAAACTATTTTCAATACAAAAAAAAAAGATAGTAGATATTGGAAGTTCATTACATGTCTCATGTATGTGTTAGTATTTTAATTTTGTTTAAGTTGTTCAAGAGCTTGATTAGGTCAAGAATATCTTCTATAAGTTATATTCTCTTGACACTACTCAGCATTTTCCCTACACATTTTCTCTTCAATCCAGACATTTCTTAACTCCTTCCCTTGTTATCCCTTGGTTGTTCTCAAGTGTAATGCTTTTTCTATGCATCTTGTAGTATGTATGTATGATCATTCATCTCTAATGAAGCATGGATAACCTTTCATGGAATTATTTTTGTAATTAGACAATTGCCATTGTGAGAATAATCATTTAATTTGTATGGAAGTAAGTCTTTTTCATATTATTTGACTTGGTATTGTAAACTTGTCTTTCCAGGATTCTCTCGGGGGGAACAACAGAACTATGATGATAGGTAGAGTTGTTTCTTAACTCCTTCCCTTGTTAGCCCTTGGTTGTTCTCAAGTGTAATTCTTTTTTATGCATCTTACAGTCTGTATGTATGATCAGTCATCTCTTATGAAGCATGGATAGCCTTTCATGGAATTGTTGTTGTAATCATACAATTTCCATTTTGAGAATAATCATTTAATTTGTATGGAAGTAAGTCTTTTTCATATTATTTGACTTGGTATATATTCTATGATTTAAAGAACCCAAAAATAATAAAATTAATAGGTTTCGTTTGTTTACTTGCTCTTAGACACTTGTTTAATCGACGAGACTGACCTAGGGGATATTTTCACTAAAAATTCAAGTGTCTCCAATACTCCAAATTTCAACACCATTAGAAAGAGCTCAATGTCCTGATTCCAACGAAACTTGAACGGAGCAAAAAGAAGTCTATTTGCTCGAGTTAAATTATTCAAACTACCATCAGGGGTCGTTCAGGTAGCGAAAAAAATGATTGTCTCAAAAATTGATAGAATCAGTTTCAAATCGAAGAGATCATCGAGATGATTCCGACAACGTTCATTTGATCAAAATCCGACGTCGTATGCTCGAGATATTGGCAGCCAAAGTTTGGTTGACTTGGTGGCACAATGGGTGATGTCAACATGCTGACATGTTAATCCGTACTATACAGAATCCGTGTGGAAAAACCAAAGCATGACACATGGCAGTTGAGTCAGCTATACGGACCAATGAGATGTCAACACGTGTCTGTCCATATGACAAATAATCGGCATTGTCAGCGCCCAGTCATCGTCCTAGTCAGCAGACAGATCCAAGTCAGTGGCCAATTAGGTTTTGCCATGTCGTGCCCTCCTGGCATGACACATGGCCTCTTCTTTTATCGGCAGTTTGTTTGGACGTTCCAAATAAAAGGTTAAGGGCATTCAATCCCCTAACCTTCTAAATACAAGTTCACGCCTCCACCACTCGGCCGAGCAACTTCCTCATCTCTATATCGGGCAATGCTTTGTTTTGTTACATAACTCCCAAAAATTGGCTATAAAAAGCTAGTGGCCAGGGTTGAACCCCTAACCGCGGGCTTACCAAAAGTCAATGCGACCAACACACCAACGTATGTATTCAGTGATAGAACGGGATGGGTTTGTTTTATCGACTAGTTAGGCCCCATGCCTAACTAAATAACCTTAAAAGGTTATTTTTAAGTTTTAAATAAACAAAACAAACAAACCCCCCCCGGAAACAATAATAGCCCGAGAAAGGCTTAAAACAAAATTCTATTAATTTTGAAGGATTAGAATAATTTTGTTAAGGATTACGGGGGATATATTATAGATTTCTATGTAAAAATGGAGAGATAAGGTGGTTTTTGTAAATCAATTGGTTAAAGGCCAATTTGAGTAAATTTGATGTATAAAAGCAGAGTTTAGGAGTGAGTTTGGGACTCAAAATTTTCAAGTCTAGGTGGTGAAGTATTGAATCAGAGGAATAGGGAGATTTTTTGAAGGAGATTATTTTGAGCCTTTTGTAAGTCAGAGTTTTGTTATGCTACCGAAGTGCTGGAAGGAAATGATCTTGGTGTAATTGTAATTCTATTTTTGGAGATTAGTTGGATTGGTCTCACTCTATTGGAGTGGACCCAGAGACGTAGTCACATTTGTGGCGAACTCCGTTATCAGATCATTTGCACTCTCTCTCTCTTCTTCTTTCTCAATTTCATTCTTTTCACCTTCAGTTTTTAATGCATAATTTCAATAATGTATGCATGAATTGTATTTCTGCTTAATTCACATTTTAATGTGTTAATTTTGTTTATATAATTTGGATTTCATGATTTGTAAACATTAAGCATTCAAATGCAATTAGTCTAGATCATAATCAAATCAGAGACCCTCAGAATGTCTTGCTGATAACCAATAGTGTTCAAAACTCCTAAAGAGGTCAGATCGGTATGACATTGGATCTGTCTTGCTGACAAAAGTCATCGACAAGACATGGACTATTTGAGTGAGTTTTCTATCCTGTGACGATGATTGATCTCTCACTGATGGGTTGGCTTCGATGGTCATCACCAAGAGTCTCTACGATGGTACATTTCGACAAAAAAAAATTTAAAAAATAAATTACATTTTTTCATCACAATTTTGACAAAACTGACAGACAAATCACCGAAAAGTTCTGATGAAGTTGCTATAGTTACGACAAAGGCTTCATCGTAACTCCTTGCCTGATTCATCACAATTTTGATGAAGTCCATTGGTGAATCATAGAACAGGTGTGAGGAAGGCTTCATGATAACACCTTGCCACTTTCATCACAATTTCGACGGACATTGACGAATCACATAAAATGTTCGAAGAAGTTGCTTAGTTGCAATGAAGGCTTTATCGTAACTCCTTACCCATTTCGATGCAATTTTAACAAACTCGAACATCAAATCGCATAAAAGGTCCGATGAAGGTGCTTAGCTGTGACGAAGGCTTCATCATAACTCCTTGCCCATTTTGTCGAAATGGAAATGAATTTATGTTGTTGTTTCGATGCTTTAGAAGAGCCATTGTAATTGTATTTTGGTTATAATTCGTCGGTGGATACATAAAGTTTTTTGTTGATATTTTGATGAACATCTGAGTCATTTTATGATGCCGACGACCGACGAATCTATGACATTATTTTAACATTTAATGTGTCATTAAAATTTTGACAAAAAAATAGCAATGAGATTATTTTCGTCATTTTGTTTCTTTTTTGACAAATATTTGTTGAACGACCGAGAAACGTTTGTCAAAAAATGGAGCAAAATTTAGTAGTGACAACCTCAAAACATTTGAAAAAATCCAAATATTGGAAAAAATCCATCTATCTCTTCTCGCTTTCACCCATAATAACATAACTCATAATAAACAATCGTCATCCTCAACCTTTGGTAAAACAATTGGAAACAAGTCTAGCAGGTTAAAAGTGAAAACTCAAAAACGTCAAGTGTCAGGGTTAAGTTAGTATGTAAACAAGTTGGTCAACTCTTTGTGTCAATAGCCTATCATCCAATCAATAACATTTCAATCATCTAATAACATCATTTCCTAGGATGTATCCCTCCTACAATGTACATTATTTATCAAAAAGAACACTTTGGATGACTGAAATGACGTGCCGCCATCCACTAACATGTCCTAGGATGTATCCTTCCTACAATGGGCATTATCTTTTGGCAATAGTTTTGGTTCTTATCCTTAAAAACATATTCCCTTTTGGTTAGCGGTATTGAAGAACATCAACTTGTTTATTTACTCTATCTTTGTCTTTTGACTTATCTCTTTGTGCTCATTCCAATAACCTCTCAGTGATGCCCAAACAAATGGATTTAGAGAGATAGGAATGGGGCAACAAACATTATCTTCTATCTGCTATGCTTGTTGGACGTTCTTGTAATATAACTTGGTGATTACTTGCTTTGTTAGATATGTATGGAGGGTGTTTTGGGTAGCTTGTTGACTATTGCATTGATAGGTTATACCTTTCTGTGTTTTGGTCCAAGATGTTTGAAACTTCTAAGGTGCATCTTAGCAAGGTTTCCATATCTCAGGTGTGAACAAGAGTACTCCTATCTATTTGTCGAGTCAAAGTCCATCACACTAAATGCAACACCATCCTAGTTCTTTATACCTTGATGCATCGTGCTTATGCGTGTTATCAAACATAAGGTAAGTGGCCCTTTTAAAATCCCAATTCTTGATAAGAAAATCATCCATTTCTCATCATCATCTCTCATAAAGTTGGCTTGTTTGATCATCTTTTCATCATCTCATTTCTCATTTATTCTTTTCCGCACTAACATCATACCAGAATAGTTAATCATCATCCCCAGTGCATCTATCCTACATCCACAAACCATCAGCATTCTACACATCATCTAACTTGCATGGTTCATCATCATAATATAGACCTATTAGTCTAATCATCTCATAAAACCACACATTTACATAAAACATCCAATGCATAATCATATAGGCATTATCGCATCATCCATCTCACATGCATTGCATTATTATTTAAGTTGTTTAGAATAATATAGATTGGTTATTCTAAGCATCTTAAAACCATCTCATTTGCATTATCATCAAAATCATCCATTTTGAACCTCTTTATCGTGAGATCGACCCTCAAATCGAATCTTTTCACTTGATCTCTTGAGGGGGAAATGTACCAGTGTAATTTTTTCCATTGGGGCATTTGAAAAAAATAGATTTTTTTTTTTAATTTTGATCGCGGTAAGTTTATTCTTTGAACCAATGCAACAAGTACATTTCTTTGAAGAGGGGCAAAATGTAGACACGCAAAATTACCATATTGCATTTAATCAAGTCCACTCATCAAATAAATCAAGTTCATTAAATTCAATCTCTAAAGTCATTCATTTAAATTAAATAAATCAACTTTATTTAATTTAATCCTAACATCACCCTCTTTGATTAAATAAAACAAATCTTTATTTAATTAAATCTGAAATCATCTTTCATCTCCTTTTGATTTAGTTTAATCCTTACATCTAATTCAAATGAGTCAAATCATCTAATCCTCTTTTAAATTAACTAAATCAGGATTAAATCTAATCTAATGCATGTCACATTCTCTAGATTTTCCCACTTGCACAAATAAAGAATTTTAACTAATTTATTAAATCCTCATTTTCCCTCAACAAGGCATCTTTGGAGAATATTCCCTCAAATTTTAATTCAAATCAAGTTGACTTATCCCTTCCAACATGGCACTAACTCCCCTTTTACATGTCCGCCACTTGGCATTTAAGTCCCGTTTTCTTCCTCCAACAAGCCAAATTTGAAATTTGAAAAGGCCAACTAATCTCATTTATTGACACATTGACCAAAACTTGCACATCCTCCGTCCACTTACATTTGGACAAGTGGCTCCTTCCTATTGGTTGAATCTTTGTACCACATTGCTCTCTTTTGGGTATTCTTCCAACTTGATATTCTATAAATTGGAGGTCTCATTTCTCATTTTAGCATCCACAATCTTCATGCAAAGTTACTCTCTCCATATTGAGAGCTAATTTTTCCCATTATCATTTGGAACATTGATTTGTCAAGGGTTGGGAAAGGGTCACTTTTTACAACAAAGTGACACCAATCCACTATGGGATAGGTATGCATTTGTGCTTCTTTGATACTTTCAATTAGTTTATTTGGTCATTTTGTTTGTGAAGTATGGTGCATTATCTCATAGGAGCATTTAGTAAATTTGCATGAACTAACCTTTGTCATGGAGTTTATAATGTATGCAGATTTTATTGGTGCTCACAGGGGTATTTAGTCATTGTGCTCAACTTTCCCAACTTTGCCACCTTGCCTATATAAGCAAGGTTACATTGCACATTCAAATAAAATGTTTTACCATCTCTTGATAATATCAATTAGGCTTATTTGTGTGCATGTATTTTTTGGAAGTAGATCTTAGATAAATTTTTTTATGATCTTGTAAATCATAACATGACATAATCTGATCCATGCAAGAAAAATTACTCTCAAAATACTGCACCTATCCTACTAAATATTTCTTTTTCTTTGGAAGATTTCATTTGAGTTTGTAGTTTATTTGAGGGTTTCTTGACATTTTCTTATGGATTTGTTTATATATCTTTGTATACATGCAAAATTAACATTCTGCATTAATCAGGTTCACTCATCAATTGAACTAGATTTCACATTAGGTCCATTCATCAATTAATCAGGTTCACCTTCATTCACTTAGCAGATGATTTCATTAATCTACATTTCCTAAGGTCATTTATTTAAAATCAAGCAAATATTATCATTAGCCTTTTAATAAATCAAACATCCATTTTAATCAAATCCTAAATCATATTCCATCATTTTCTAATTCAAATAAATCAAATATCAAAGTCGTAAAAGTCAACTCACCTAATCATCATTAAACTAACATAATCATCATTTATTTAATCTAACCATGATTAAATACTAATCTCACCCACTTGCACAAATAAATCAATTTTATTGATTTATTAAAAATCCCCATTTTCCCTCAACATGACAAGTTGATTTGTCCCTCCAACATTGCATTTATTGCTGTTTTTCTTGTCCCCCTCTCAAAATTTATTGCAAAATTTGAATTCAAATTCTCCTGGGCACTCTTCCCAAATCTTGCACAACCATTGGCCTATCATTATTTGACAAATGGCCTCTCCTCATTGGTGGATCTTTAGTCTGACATTCACCATCTTGGCCAATTTATCATAAAGAAAATCAATAAAAGAAGGCCTTCATTCTCATTCATGGATCCACAACTTTTATGCAAGGTTACTCTCTTAATTTGAGAACTCATATTGCTCATCATTTCCATTGCATTTACATCATCTTGAGCTTTGATCAAGGATTGGGAAAGGGTCACTAGCACATGTGACACTAATTCACTATGGAATAGGTAACTTGTGGTTGCTTTCATAATGATTTTAGTTTTTCATCCTTTGTTGCATTTTTGAAGCATTTGCAAGGTATTTCATAGAGGCATTTTGATAGATTTTTGAAATACTAACCCCTATATGAAGTTTAGTGTTTGCAGATTTTAATGGATGCCTATAATCTTAATTGAAATTTGTGTCCAATTTGCTCATTTGTGCTATGTGGAAATATAATATCCTTTGTACACTATTAGATTTATTAAACTAAAGTAGATGTAACAAACTAAAAAAAATAAAAAAATTAGTAGACTTAAAAGAGGGCAGAAATGGAAAGGATGGTGGATGTAATAGCAGTGTAGGATTAACTACTATATTTTTAGTAGACCTAAAAGACGGGAGAAATCTAAACGACGATGGTTGACGTATGAGTGTTGTATGATTGACTTTAATAAAGTGTGCTATAAAATATGTTCAAAAGATTGGAAAAACATTTGTATTTTCGGCAATGGTATAAGAATCTTAAAATCATCAACAAGATCTTTTATAAGCAAGTGAAAAAATAAGAGATGATTCTTTAAGTATTAAAATTAAAATAATATTTCATTAGAATAAATCAAGATTAAAGATGACGGAAAAAGCACATCTGGTTATGTATTTAATTTTGGGACTGGATGTCTCATGGTCTTCAAAGAAGCAGCCAATAGTCTGTCTTTCATCAGTTGAAGCAGAATATGTGGTAGCCACAAGTGTAGTCTGATGAGAAGAATTTTGAATGAATTGCAAAATGAACAAATGGAGGCAACAAAAATTTACTGTGATAACAATTTAGCCATAGCTCTCTCAAAAAATCCAGTCTTCCATAAGAGAAGCAAGCACATTGATACTAGGTATGACTTTATTAGGGAATTAATTAACAATGGTGTCATATTTTTAGAGTTTTGCAGATCAGAAGAGCAAAGTGCAGATATTTTCACAAAGGCACTGGGAAGAGATAATTTCATTTTAAAAAGAAACAGATTGGGCATGGTGGACAGTGCAGTTATGTTTAAGGGGGAGTGTTGGAATGTAAACCCAACTGCTACCGTCACCTCTAGCTCCTACCGTCCTCCTACCTACCACCGTCCAAGACCACTGCAGTATCATGCCACATCTACACCGCTAGCTAGTCAATATCGATACTATGGGGAACCATTTACCAAGCTGCCAAAGGATATTTCGTAATACGGAAAATTGATATTTAAGTTTTAATATTAAAGTAAAGGACACTTTATTTAATACATTTTGTTCAGGAAAAGTTAGTTAGGTAATTTGTAATAAATTTTATTTTGTGCCCTCCCTTCTGTGAATGTTTTTCACATGACTTTTAACTTTTACCTATATTGGTATATGCATTTTTACTTTGAAAGATAAGGCGAATGTGAACATATAGAAATTAATGAGCAGCAACTCTGTGTTAAAGATATTATTTTCTGTGAAAATTCCTTTGCCTTTTTCCTTCACAAGAGCTGATGGTGAGAACAGAACTTGAGGAAATATTATTGGTCCAACAAATTATAAGACATTTTGAATCCCTGCCGAAGTGTTGGGCACATTTAACCTTGATAGCCATGTTCTTATCTGGCATCTTTGAAAACGTAGTGCAGGTGAGGATTATCGGCAAATTCATCGTCAGTAATGATTAATGGAAAATTCACCATCAATAATTCATCAATAATTCACCGTGGTTAAAAATTCGCAGTCAAGTCTTTCAAAAACTTTGATTTTATTAAAAATATTACTTTCAGTGAATTTTCGGCCATGGTGAATTGTTGGCGGTGAATTTTTCCACTATTACACAACAATTTGTTATAACTACTTTACATTAGTTTTATTCTTCAAAGGTATACCACTAATGGACCTAGAATGATGTTCTATAATAAATACTCTTAATACTTATGTTATGGTGCTCTCATATATACATTATCAATCAAACCCTAATATGTTTTTTTTTTGGTGATTATTGCCATCATTTTCAAATAAATAAAGAAATTCTTTAAATACAACAACTAATATTATAAATTTATAGAATATGCATTAAATCAACTATAATAACTAGTGAAATAATAAAAAATAATTATATTTAAATTTTGAATTTTAAAAAGAGGATATTAAATCTATAATTAAGTAAATGTTTGCACTTGTAAACTTTATTTCACATAATACTTAAAAATCTAAAACATGAGGAATACATTTTTAAAAATAAATAATAATAATAATGATATAAACTAAATTTTTATATAAGTAATTTTTTTTATATTTTAAATAATATAAATAATAATCAAAAATACAAGAAGAAAATGTATAAATATACAATTTTCACTGTTACAATTATATCTAAATTTAATAGAATTATAAATCTTCAGCTGATACTCATTTTTAGATATTTTCTAATGATGTATGAAAAAACTATTATAATTTTTAGTACTAAAAAATTATTTCTTATTTTTTTAATTGATTTTAAAGGATCTTGTTGATGATTTTTTGAGATTATTATACCTTTTCTAATAGGTAAATGTATTTTTCAATTGTTGAACATAGTTTATAATTATATATTTTATTAATTGATTTATATGATAGATTGTGGTTGTATTTACTATCTCTCTCTATATATAAAGGATGAAAATGTATATATTAGAAAAATAATATATTATATTTTAAATAGCTTTAAAATATTATATTCTAGTCATTTTTAAAAATTAAATATTTTTTCTTCATAATCTTCAAGTGCAAAGTTTCAATTAATTCCTCACCTTTAGTCTTAGTTTCTTCCATTTTAAAAGTTTACTCTTAAACAATCAACCTTTTGTTTTTCACTTGATTTTGAAAGATATTATTGATGATTTTGAGATTCTTTTACCTTTCCCAAAAACCAAAGGTAATCTCCAATCACAAACATATTTTATAATATATTTTATTAAAAATCAATCCAATAACATTCACCATCCTTCCAATTTCTCCACTCTTTTAAGTCTACTAAAATTACCTTTTAGTTTACTAAATTTTAAAACTATTGGAAGGGTTAATATAAAATATTTAGTCAATTAAAGAAATGTATATAATTTTTTAATATGGTACAATATATTTTTATATAGATGATATATTAAATATCTGTTTTCATATTAATTAGATAATAAAGGTAATTTAATGATAATGATAATTATAAATTAATGTAGAATTTAAATATGTAAATAAAATAAAATAAAAATATGGTATTTGATTTTGATTTTAATGATGTTTTTTATTGTTTAGATGTCAAATATCTATTTTACAATATTTATAATGTTTGTTTTCTATTATTGACTTAAAAATTCAATTAATCTATAGAGGAGAAGTGATCTTAGTAGTTGCGAGAATGATTTGATGCAAGATTCATATTCTTCTAAGTTCTATTCCTAAAAGATGCTAGGTGATGTGCTATAATAAATACTCTAATGATTTCATTATGGTGCTTTTATAAATGCTCTATCAATCAAATCTTATAGAAGATATTATTTTCAAATGAACAAGACTACAAATAAATAAAATATAATAAATAATCATCACCTAGTAATCATCACCTGTACTACGTTTACAAAGGTGCAAGATAAGAATGTGGCTTCGGCAGGGATTCAAAATTTCTTATAATTTGTTGGGCCAATAATATTTCCTCGGGTTCTGTTCTCACCATCAGCTCTCCTTCAAAACTGTTTTTTTTTAAATAAATCAATGGAAATTATTAGCAGGCACTACGGTGGTTCATTCATATTGAAGTAAATCCAGTAGAAACCAATCTACGACCATCCTATCTACCCGTGAGAGCTAGTCTTATCATATTCTTTTTAATGCTTAGAAGAACGACGCCATTTAGGATCTGGTAGATTTAAATTCGTAACAATTTTTATACAGGTAGAAACACAACGCAGTCACAGGAAGAGGTATATGCGCAAAACCTAGTCATGAGGAAAAAGACGAAGGCTTGTAGGGCTCCGGGCCTTCATGACTGGTCACAGGAAGAGGAATCTCCTCTCCAATCAACAGCTTCTCTGAATGCAGTGAAAGTGCATTCAGAAGGCGAAGGGCATTCCAACCAAATGCAAGGGCCTCCGATTGAAGAGATATCAGATTTGGCAAACCCAGAGTCTCCTCTCCCATCAACAGCTTCTCTGAATGCAGTGAAAGTGCATTCAGAAGGCGAAGGGCTTTCCAACCAAATGCAAGGGCCTCCAATTGAAGAGGTATCAGATTTGGCAAACCCAGAGTCTCCTTTCCCATCAACAGCTTCTCTGAATTCAAATAATCTCTGTGTACATTTTTGTGTTCTGCTTCTCTGATCTTAGACAAAAGTAAAGGGTGATAATTTATAGAATTAGGGTTTTATTCGAAAATCAATGCGTAGTTGTGTATTAATTGATGACTGTTTCTTTTTGCAGCCAGGATAGTCAGGTTAAGAATCACAACGCAGGTATATCATCCTTCTCTTTATAAAATGTCTGTTATTTCTTTTGGTTTGGCTACTGTACCCCCCAATAGATGTCTTTCTCTTGCTCGGGTTTGTGCTTTTACTGTATCAGAGTTATGAGATCTCCTACTCTTTAAACGGCTATGATTCTAAATTCTCTTTTTTTAAGGTCATTATATAGAGACCGAACTAGCAAATGAAACAATTTATTTGATTAAAATGATATTTGTGCAGATGAAGATGGAGTGGAGAATGTTAACCAGCCTCCTCATTATCGGATAAGGAAGATACCAAACATACCCAGATCCGTTAGGGATCATCTGAGAATAGCAAGAATGAAAAAGTAGCCCATATTGCTAGTGAGAATTTAAGACTTGATTTTGTATGCTGGACAAGGATCTGATACAAATATTTGATTCGAAATGTTTTCGATCTTAACAGATTTGATTTATAACAGACCATAAGCTATCAGTTAATTGTGTATAACTCTGAAGCCATGTCTTGAATGCCTGCTCATTGAGACATGGCAGATAAATTGAGGTTTGAACTTGCTATCATTATTTGTGTTTTTCAATGGTTCAATCATTTTAATATATATCATTATCTGTGTTTTTCAATGGTTCATGTTATTAAAATTTTATGGATCAAACACTATTATTTCATGGTTCATGTTATTAAAATAATTTAATAGGTGACTCCGATGTTTCAGTTACCTCTAGGCGAGATATAATTGCTCAGTTCATTTTATAGATTTATTTTTTTTTAATTATATAGATATCTATATATATATTTTCACTCTTGATTCAAATATAAATCAGAAATTTGAAAATCACAGTTGCACAAAAAGATATATATAAATAACAGTATTTATTGACAGACTTCAACAAAATAAATAGCCCTCTTTATCTCTCTACAGTAGCAGCAAGGTTTAAAAGAGCCTTTTATCTTTAAAAGGAGCTTTTACATGACACATATTATTTGCTGCAGTCGAACAGAAATTAAATGAACTCTTGAAAACAAATTAGGTAAATAAAAAACAAGCTAATTAAAAAGAGAAAAGCTACCAGTTACTGCTCTTCAATAATAAACGTTCTAATTTTTCTTCTTTGATAATCAGTAGTGTGATTGTTTGACTGGTTTCTAAAATATTATTGAGAAAAGTTTTGGTGAAGATATTAGCAATTTGTTTAGATATACGGTAAAACTTCAATTCTATTTGTTCATTTTAAATTAAATATTAAATAAAATAATATTAGATTTTTTATGTGTTTCAATATAGTATGAATATAGGATTTTTTTCTTATTGCAATTGTGCTATTATTGTATGCTCTTGGAACAAGTATACATCTTGAAAGATCTTTCTAATCAATATGGCTTGACAACTGTGGATGTGGTAGCAATATATAGTACTTAACATAATGAGATAGCCAATATTTTCTTTGTTCGTACTACTCCAAGATACAATTCTAGATGTAAGTGATAAAACCCCCCACTTGACATTTTTTATTAAAATTAATTTATTCCAAAATTTGTGTAGCACCTATATAATCTAATACTATTTTTTGAAGCATGCTAATGAGACTCATGTAGATCTTGCATGCACTAAAAGATTAAAGTCATTACATACATTATATTGGATTTAGTTATTGTGAGATACATGAGGCTCCCAACCAAGCTTTTATATAAAATAACATTTATCTTGGAACTTGCATATTTCATAACCAATTTCTCACCAAATGCTAAATGAGTTGAAACTATTATTCATGTCTTTATTCTAAACTCCTCTAATAAATCTACTACATGTTGCATTTGAGAAATGAATATATATTTTTATTGCTATTACACTTGCACATCAATAAAGAAATGCATTGGTTCTAGATATGACATTTCAAATTTATATTTCATTTTTTTAATTTTTTTTTCTATTAGAATTTTACTATTACTTATATAAATAAGATCATCAACATAAAGATAAACAATAATAATTTCCCTATCAACATGCTTGTCATACATGGTTGGATTTAAATAACTTTTGTTGAATCCCTAATTTTATAAACATCTACCAATCCTTGCATACCAAGCATGAGGGGCCTACTTCAACTTAAAGATTTTTTTCGACTTGTAAACTAATTTCTTAACCTAGAGTTTCATAGGCTGTTGGTTGCTCCACATAGACCTTCGCACCTTTTTAACCATTAAAAAGTGTCCATTTCATACTATTTGACATGAAATCCACTTGCATTGTGCAATAATTGACAAGATAATATTTATGGTATCAAATTATGTAGCTGAAGTGAAGGTTTCTAAATAATTTTCACGAAGTGTTTGTGCAAATCTCAATTTTCACTAGGTGTTTGTGCAAATCTCTCGGAAACAAATCTTATATTGTGTAATTTCATGGACTATTAACATGATATTTTACCTTATAAATATATTTGACATCAACCCATGTTTACCTTTCGAAAGATGAACTAATTTTTATACAATATTTTTGATAATTGGATCCATTTCTTCATTCATAACATCAAACTATATTTTCTAGTTACATTCTCATTCTTCTTCATACACATCTGGTTAAACATTAACATGACTAAGTAAAGTAAAATTAATAGCTTTGTTCACATTAATACTTCTCTCATAAATTTCAATTAAGATTATTAACTTTCTTGAAGAACTTGGACTTGATACTAAACTTGCACTGGGATTGGATAAAGAATGCTTCGAGGAATAAGAAAACTTGGATTTGTGTTATCAAGAGAAATCGATGAACTTAAGCTTGGAAAAGTTGAATTTGCACTACTACTATAGATTGAAAGTGCACTTGAGTCTGTGGGCAGAGGAGGAACATTAAACCATTTCTATGGAACCATAATTATTAATACTTTTATTATACACTTTCTTGCCACTACCACAATCCTTCATCTACAACCACATCTTGGATAACAATCAATTTCTTTGTGATAGGATTACAAAGTTTATATCATTTAGCAACATTAGAATATCCAACAAGATAAAAATTTGATATTTTTAATCAAAAAATTTCTTCTAAACTAGAATATATATAGTATTGACAATCAAACACATTTAAATGAGCCAAATAAATATTATGATCACTTGAATATTCTTTTAGAGTGATGTTTTGCACTAATTTTATTGATTAAATATGCATAATACTATCTCCACTACTTTTTTCCAATAAAAAATTCTAAGGCTCATTGACTAGTGTTAGTGTAAATAGTGTCATTAGATAACTAGTTAGTTGTAATCAAATTCTACTTTGACCTATAATATTTTATTAAGTTTACTTAGGCTATTTAGAATTTTGTCTCACCTCATGTGGTTGAGACATGTTTCCTCACTTTGTGAGACACCTCTTACATGGTCACTTGATACTCAAAAGAACACTTTTCATGTGAGTTAACAAGTGTTCCATAATTGGAAGGGTAGTTGGTCATTGTACTCAACTTTTCCAACTTCACTACCTTGCCTATATAATCAAGGTTACATTGTACATTCTACTAAAATCTTTTACCATCTCTTGATTATATCAATTAGGCTTTATAGTGTAGAAAAATGTACTCCTTTATATTTTCACACTTTGTTTGGGCCTCTCAATTAAAATGGACTTACTTATGCTTTAATAAGCCCTATTTTACACATACAAGCCTAATAAATTAAATTTTTTGAAAGGGAAACCCAACAACAATTAATTCCAACACATAACTGACGAGGGAGAAAACCCGAGACACAAAATAACAGTCACAGAATAATATTTTATTCAAAAATATTGAACTCTTACATGCAGAGGATCTCAAATCCTCAAGCTCTGAGATACATGCAATTACAGACTTATAGAAATTACCCAAATTCCCCCTTTCGCAGCATGCGAACTTCTTCCCCAAAAAGTTACCCAAAAATTAGAAACTAGCCCATAAATAGACTCTTTTCGGTTTGGAACCAAAAACAACATTCAAGATATGAGTTTTCACGGTTTGGCCCCAAAATTACAATTTAAAATTCAAAATTAAATGCACAGTAAAAATTAGCACATTTCTAAAATATGTACCAACTTCCAGAAGCCATAACTTTTAATCCGACCGCTGGATCTTCAATGATAATACCTTTTTAGAAAGCTTTTGAGAAGAAAATTTTCCACAAAGTAGGGCCTATGACACCTACTTTGGTTTATCCACAAATTTTTAGGCCAATCCAGGATCGTTTAATGCCTCAAACTGAGCTCGGAAGGTTTTTCAGGGCAAAAAGAAGAAACTAGAACTTGAATAAATATCAAATCGTGAATGATCTTGACCTGATTCTTTCACCAGACAGTGTATTTTTTTATCCTGAACCTTCCCATAAATTTTTGTCTTCCCATAAATTTTTGTGTATTTTTCTCTCCACCGTGGCCGTTCAAAAGCTCGCGAAAATCAAACAGCGGCCATCGCTCCGCGTCTTTCCGGTCGCCGGGTCCTGGAGTCTCTGCCGCCGCCGCCGACCTAATTTGAAATCTCACCAACTTTTGGCACGACCGTATGAGCAATAAATACGGGTATTAATGGTGGCTGGGGTATATAATGCCCGGCCCACCAATGTCATTTTCACTTTGTGAATTGGAGTGAAATTACAAAACTGAGCATCTGAACCCCACCGCCTTCAACTACAGCGTCTCGATCATTCGCGTCCGCATCATTGCGTCGATTCGCGGTGGATTCCGCACATCACCACTTAGCGAATTCGAGGTAGGCCATCCCTATTTGCCCTCCCGTGTTTTTTCATCATTTTGGGGAATTTAATTGAATTAAATAACTGGTTAAAATGAAACAAATAGAAGAGCACTCAATTGCGCCCCTAACCCATGTGTTAAAAAATGACAACCTTGGCGGATTTTCCCTACCCACCGATTCGGAGTTTTCCCGTGGCACAGCCGTTCTTCGCATAGGGCGACCGTCCCCATCGGGCCCGGTTCCCCCTTTCGCCGTCCCATTTTGAATTGTGGTTGCATGCCGGCAGCAATCCTCCTGACCAGGTCCAGGTCGTCGGGCTTCCGTCCCCAGAATGCTGGTTGCATTTCGCTGTGCTAAACTGCCCGGGCCACTCTACCTCCCCATCGCTAGAACCCGGTCTCGGCTCTGCCATGAGAAATTGAAACTTAAAGCGCATGTCCTATGGTCGCCCTAGGCCCCGAATCCTGAAGTCCCGTCTCCGACGTTCCCTCTGAGGTCCACCTTCTCTGACGGCGAGCCCCTTAGGGCTTCCCACCGTCCGGGCCCCGACGGCCGCTCCGCCGTTGCCTTGATTCTTTTGGGACTGCTGCATTTTCATTCCTGTATCCCGGCTACCGAACTTCCATCCTCGGAAGTCCATGGATCCCCTACCAACAGAGTTTCCGCCCTTTCCTCTCTATCGTCGGGCCCCGAGCTTCCATTTGCCCTGTGTTCCCGCCAAATCCTCCTCGCTGTCGTGGGACTCTCCAGGCCTAGCTGTCTGGAGTTTCGTTTCTGGAACTCCGTGACGGTTCCGCCGTCGTCAACGGTGGACCCCTGCCAGCTTCCCGCCTTCCGGATCCTAGGACGTTCTTCGCCGCTGCCATATCAATCAAAGCGAAACCCTGTGGCGTCCGTCACCTCGCGTCACCCCGGCTGCCGGCCCCAACATTACTTCCGCAGCTGCCAAGCCTAAACGATAAGTGCGCCCCATCCGTCCTTCGGTTCCCCGGACCCCGGCCCTCGGACTTCCGTAGCCAGATTTTCGCCCGCTACCTGGACCTTAACCTCATGCCGGCAGACCTTTAGCTTCGCGGACCCCAGCCCTCAGACTTTCACCGCCGGACTTCCTTGGCCAGATTTCTGCCTGCTGTCCGCCATTGCCAATGACCGCCTCTTAACTGCTTCCCAGCCTGAGATCTCTGATGCCCTTTAGATCGACCCAAGCAGGCCTAAATCTAGAATTTGACTCCGACCCATGTCCTAAAATTCACCGTTCTCCATCATGGGCCTCCTAAAACATGAAAATCTAACCAAGGAGGGCCTTCGGGAGCTTTCGGCTGCATTTTCCCTTCCAGACAGCATTCCTGCTAGGGAAGTCCGGCCCTCCGGGCCCGGATTGTCCAAACGCCCTGAAACGAAGATCGATATCATCTAAGGATAAAATTTATGATATGCTTGAATGGTTATTTAGGTGTTATCATTAAAATATGTGCTAACATGAATGCTTTTGATGTTTTGTTGCACTAACTTGGCCCTTGCTTGCAGGATATATGGAATCGGCTGCAGGAACTTCAGGGGCCTCTTCCAAAAAGGATAAGGGCAAGAAATCAGGAAGGACCGTTTAGGGAAAAGAAGATAAAGATCAGATGAAGTTTCAGTTCCAGGGTGAGCCGCTCCAGTCAAAAGTCTCAACGGACTGGAAAGAGATTTCAGATACAAACATTGGTCAGGTGGACATAGACGAGTTCACTCAGAGGGTCAAGGTCACCCCTACAACAAAGAATTCCAGACTAATACGGTAGAGTGGAATCGCCAAGGCTGCTGGTTTCCCTCCCTCTCTCATAGCACCCGAACTGGTGATGGCTTGCCGAGAAGCCTATCAAACAGACACCACAATCATGGATAAGGAGGGGAACATCCTCGCCGACATGTCACCAGAAGGAATCACGAAAATATTTCACATTCCCACATTCCCACATATGGAGGTCCCCTCATTGGAACAATGCCAAGTAGTGTGGGATGCTAGTCCGTCAAGATGCAAGAAGTCCATCAACCTCTACTGGCTTAAGGAGAAACGGGGCAGTGCTGCAAAGGTTCCCCAAGAGCTGTTCCGTAGCGACTTCCATGAAGACTACCATGACCTGGTAACAATGCTGAGCAGGGTCATGGGTCTCCCAGCAGCTGCCTACTTCCAAGAATGGATGGCCTACTACATTGAGCAGATCCTGCAAGGGAATGAGGACGTTAACACCAAGGTCTCATTCGACTGGGGAGGCATCATCATCAATTGCTTCCATGAACAATTCGTCAACATCAAGAAAAGCTCTAAGTTTTACATGACCTCCTACCTGGTATACTCCCTGGCAGGTCAAAGACAATATAGTGGGTTATTTGTGGCACCAGACCAGGGGCACAAGCGAGGGCTAAAGCCATTTGATAAGTACCCTCAACTCCAATACCGCAACTTTAAGAAGGAATACTGCCGGGTCAACGATGCTTTCACTGGCCATATCATCAGATTAATCGCCGGAGACTTCGAGAGGAGAGTCTCCCATAGCGCCAGGGCTCTCTTGAAGGAATATGCCTTCCTATTCATACAGTTCCCCAAGTTTACCTATATCCGGGCCCAGGGATTCATGGAACGGCCAAACAGATTGCCAAGGTACCCAAATGACAGGATCATCCTCCTGGAGCTTTCTCGGCAGCTCCAACACATCCAGGCCATATTCAGCAACAAGCACATTGTCGAGATCTCTTATCCCATGAGCCTTGGCTAGGGCCTGTACTGATTACAAACTTCTCAATGTGCCAGCAATTCTGAGAAGGAACTCAAGGAATATAATTTTGACTGGTACACTGCCCACCCGCGGATGGATCCACATGGCCATGTAAGAAAAGCACTGGGACCGACATATGCCCACCAATACCATATTGAAGACTTTTGAGCCAATTGCAAAGATGACAAGGAGGTGCTCTCCAGGCACTACATGCGTATGACCGTATAATTCCTAAGAAGAGTGCAACTGTTCCAGGTACTGGACCAACTCGAAGAGGATGAGTCCATCGTCATGCACCCGAGGTACCCTACAATTGCTAACCTGCCCATACCGTCGATCGATTGGGACGAACAAGAGGTCGATGACCTAGATACCATCACCCAGCCGATTATAACTCATACTAAGGAGTGGGTCCGTGGGTAGGTGGCGCACCTGAAGCAGCAAGGGATAGTCCTAACATATGAAGAGCTCAAGAGTGAGCCAGGTACCACAGAGGACGTTGCCACCACCACATCAGCTGGTGAGACTTCCAAGTCTCCCCCCGTCACCAGGTCTCAAAAGAGGAAAGGAACAAAAACCGCACAGTCTGCAGACCCCAAGGAGCAATCAAAGAAGGACACGGGAGGCTCATCTCCCAAGAGGCTCAAACAGACAGTGACTACAACAGAATTGCAGCCTCCCCTGCTTGTCCCTCCCCCTCTTGGTGCACCACCCGCCTCCTTGACTGCGGCTGCCTCATCTTCGCAGGCGGTGGATATTTCTGTCCATCTTGCCCCTTCACCCCCAGCCGAGTCAGTGGTCATCATTGATTCCTCTTCTGGCATGACCACTCCTCCTTCCTCTGCCACCATGTCCCCAATCACATCCCTCCCTCTTGCCACAATAGCATCGCCTATCCCCCTTTCCACTATACCCAAGGCTCTCACGCGACACATGCAGAGTCTTCCCCCTGAGCTCTCGCAACTCCTAATGGACCCTGCACTCCAAGCAGCCCTCGCCAAAGCCCTCGCAACAGCTCAGCCTTCACAACCGCCAACAGGGCCGCCAGCCATGGAAGCTACAATGCAAATCTCGAAAGAGTTGGAGGAGCGAGAGCAGGAAGCTTCAAGGTCTATGGAAGAGGAGGCCGATGAATATCATGAGCACCCTGAGTACGAGCATCGAACCATCGACAAGGTGGCCTATGAGGAGGAGGAGACGGGCTCTTTCGAGAGCGGGGATGAAGAGGATGGCTTGGGCACCAAATAAGTTATCCAAACATTTGATGAGGACCTTGAGGAGGAGTCGGTGTAGTAGCCAAAGGACATTGGGGAGGAAGCAGAAAAATCTCCACATGGAGAAGAGGCGCAGCTGCCAGAGGAGCAGCCACGAAGGGATTTATCTGAGGCTGGGGCCCATGTTGCAAAGAGCCCTGAGGCCGAGGTAGCTGAAGAGAAGAAAGAAGAAGAGACAGCGATAAAAGGAGGTCTCGCCCAGCAATTGTCCACCAAGCTGCCCGTCAAACACCTCGTGTTCATTCGCGACTCTGACGAAGAGGAAGAAGATGCTGCTAAAGAGAAAGAAGAGCCCCAAAAGGGAAAGGAGGTAGAGGTTTTTCTTCTAACTGAGAAGGGTGAGGGCAGCCATGATGCACCCAAAGACAAATTCGTCGTGCCCGATTGGTTGGAGAAACAACTAGAAAAGACAACCCCAGTGCTGAAAGACCCAAGGGCGAGATTAGAGGCCATCTTGGCCCGATCCTTGACCACGACAAAGAAAGAGAAGAAGCCCAAGGTCCGTTCCAAAATAACAATGGATGCTTCCGGCTCCTGGGCAGCACAAATAGAAATGCCAACCGTTGGCCAGGCAGGGGTGAGTTACAACATCTCCACCATTGACTTGGGGACAGCGACTAGGGAACAAAGGGTTGAACACCTTGAGGAGTCAGTGGCCACAGTGGTACACTTGATCAAGCAGGACAAGGTCACCAAGGATGAGCTCAAAGTGCAAGTTGCTACCCTAACCGACTATATCCAGCAATAGTCCTCAGTGGACGACCTGCCCACCACCTCCACAGCTGCACCGCAGTTGCTCTCCAAAGAACAGATTAACAAGATGGAGAGGAGGAAAAACTTAGAGACAACAACCGAGGATTGGTTCTGATGGGTCATGGGCGTTGGAAACATGAGAATCGGCATGGCCGTGCAGACAGCCAACAAATTCTTAGATTTGATCCAATCCCTAGAGAGCACAAGGAGGATCTACACCAATTTCCCTGCGACATATGACTCCACCTTCCTGAGAATTGAAGCCATCCTTCAGATGCCTAAGAGCACATGGGAGGAGAGGTTAGAGCTGAAAACAGAGGATCATTGGCTGGTGGATGTATGGCGTAGAGACCTCGTCAACCGAAAGGAGAGGTTAGAGCAGATCATGAACAAGGTGGATCCAGATATTGAGTGGATCAAAGAAATCTGGGTGAAATGCGCTGAGTATCTTAAGCTGATGACAGGCTATGATATGCCCACAGTACAAATGGATGCCAAAAAGATCAAGCCATACTTCCAGGAGAAGATGAAGGATAGGACAGCTGGAGAAGTAACAATGGAGTTCCTAAGTTTTGCTGCCCCTGCCTTTGACTAATCAGAGCTATTCAGAGACCAAGGCTTGAAGTATGATGAAGATTGGAAGTGACTGAAAGAGAACGCTAAAGAATGGAGCTATTAGATATTAAGATGCGAGATCCTCGAGATTGACAAGCTCTAGACCGTCATCCTCAAGTACATAGAGCACGCAACTTCCGAGGAGCAAGAGGACAGCCCAGCCAAGGAACAAGACCTCCCTGAAGAGTAGCTACAACAAAGAAAACAACAATTAGCTACAGGATGAAAGAGCAATAGTGCCATCCACTAGATGACGAAATAGGGAAGGGACAAAAAATGTTTTTAAATTGAAAATCAATTTGGGGGTAGGTGAAACCCTATTTGGAATGAATCTTGGCCACACAATTGTAATGAATCTTGGCCATTCATTTAGCTTTTGGAAAACTATAAATAGAGCACTCCCCTCATTTGCAAAAGTGAGAGTTGAGTTGTTGTAAAGGCATTCTACAAAAATTTATAAGAAATATCATTGACTTGGTGTATTTCCTTGATTTCTCTCATGTCATTTGATTCATTTCTCCAATTTCACATGTTTAGCTTAGATCTTACTGCTATTTAGTTAGTTGTTTGCCTTATTTAGTTAAATCTTAGGAATGTTGTTGGGTGATTGTGAAAATTCCTGCTTTGTTGATGATCCCTTGGTCCATACTTTTTGCTATTTGCTGAAGGTAGACAGCTATGCAAAGTTAGCCTGGACTTGATTTGAAGCTGCCCCAAACATTTATCTTTAATTCATGCATGTATGTGTTGGATGAAGGATGAAATATCTGCAGCCCTTAGAAGATAGCACAATTTCCATGATACTGTGAGATCCTTGGTTAAGTGGGATATTGTTTTGAGGAATTGTCCATTGCAGGAACTCCATTGTCACTATTCATTGCAAGTTTCAGACTTAGGAACTTTTCTTTCCCTTCGCTCTTTTCCCCTTTTAAGAAACTGAACAATACCAAGGTTCATTGCACATTGTAAAGCCAAATCTAACAACTAGATGGAGTTCAAGACTGCTGTTTGAACTTACAGTCGAAGCATGACTGCTTTTATTCCTAAGAACTCCATTCCAAAATCCAACTTCATGCTTTATGTCGATACTTTGTATTTTCTATAAGAATGCCTTGTGATTCCAGCAAATCACATCAACTACTGAGGTATCTAAGCATTGTCATGACCTGACATCTGAGAGACCTTGCAATAGTGTTCTGCAATTCGATTGTGGGAGATTGTCTTTCAAGAGAGGTAGTGCACCTATGCACTGCCTGTGTTGAGAAGTGCATAAAAACACCATCAACAAGCCTTTTATCTTTAAAAGGAGCTTTTACATGACACATATTATTTGCTGCAGTCGAACAGAAATTAAATGAACTCTTGAAAACAAATTAGGTAAATAAAAAACAAGCTAATTAAAAAGAGAAAAGCTACCAGTTACTGCTCTTCAATAATAAACGTTCTAATTTTTCTTCTTTGATAATCAGTAGTGTGATTGTTTGACTGGTTTGTAAAATATTATTGAGAAAAGTTTTGGTGAAGATATTAGCAATTTATTTAGATATACGGTAATACTTCAATTCTATTTGTTCATTTTAAATTAAATATTAAATAAAATAATATTAGATTTTTTATGTGTTTCAATATAGTATGAATATAGGATTTTTTTCTTATTGCAATTGTGCTATTATTGTATTCTCTTGGAACAAGTATACATCTTGAAAGATCTTTCTAATCAATATGGCTTGACAACTGTGGATGTGGTAGCAATATATAGTACTTAACATAATGAGATAGCCAATATTTTCTTTGTTCGTACTACTCCAAGATACAATTCTAGATGTAAGTGATAAAACCCCCCACTTGACATTTTTTATTAAAATTAATTTATTCCAAAATTTGTGTAGCACCTATATAATCTAATACTATTTTTTGAAGCATGCTAATGAGACTCATGTAGATCTTGCATGCACTAAAAGATTAAAGTCATTACATACATTATATTGCATCTAGTTATTGTGAGATACATGAGGCTCCCAACCAAGCTTTTATATAAAATAACATTTATCTTGGAACTTGCATATTTCATAACCAATTTCTCACCAAATGCTAAATGAGTTGAAACTATTATTCATGTCTTTATTCTAAACTCCTCTAATAAATCTACTACACGTTGCATTTGAGAAATGAATATATATTTTGATTGCTATTGCACTTCCACATCAATAAAGAAATGCATTGGTCCTAGATATGACATTTCAAATTTATATTTCATTTTTAAATTTTTTTTTTCAATTAGAATTTTACTATTACTTATATAAATAAGATCATCAACATAAAGATAAACAATAATAATTTCCCTATCAACATGCTTGTCATACATGGTTGGATTTAAATAACTTTTGTTGAATCCCTAATTTTATAAACATCTACCAATCCTTGCATACCAAGCATGAGGGGCCTACTTCAACTTAAAGATTTTTTTCGACTTGTAAACTAATTTCTTAACCTAGAGTTTCATAGGCTGTTGGTTGCTCCACATAGACCTTCGCACCTATTTAACCATTAAAAAGTGTTGATTTCATACTATTTGACATGAAATCCACTTGCATTGTGCAATAATTAACAAGATAATATTTATGGTATCAAATTATGTAGCTGAAGTGAAGGTTTCTAAATAATTTTCACGAAGTGTTTGTGCAAATCTCAATTTTCACTAGGTGTTTGTGCAAATCTCTCGGAAACTAATCTTCTATTGTGTAATTTCATGGACTATCAACATGATATTTTACCTTATAAATATATTTGACATCAACCCATGTTTACCTTTCGAAAGATGAACTAATTTTTATACAATATTTTTGATAATTGGATCCATTTCTTCATTCATAACATCAAACTATATTTTCTAGTTACATTCTCATTCTTCTTCATACACATATGGTTAAACATTAACATGACTAAGTAAAGTAAAATTAATAGCTTTGTTCACATTAATACTTCTCTCATAAATTTCAATTAAGATTATTAACTTTCTTGAAGAACTTGGACTTGATACTAAACTTGCACTGGGATTGGATGAAGAATGCTTCGAGGAATAAGAAAACTTGGATTTGTGTTATCAAGAGAAATCGATGAACTTAAGCTTCGAAAAGTTGAATTTTCACTACTACTATAGATTGAAAGTGCACTTGAGTCTGTGGGCAGAGGAGGAACATTAAACCATTTCTATGGAACCATAATTATTAATACTTTTATTATACACTTTCTTGCCACTACCACAATCCTTCATCTAGAACCACATCTTGTATAACAATCAATTTCTTTGTGATAGGATTACAAAGTTTATATCATTTAGCAACATTAGAATATAAAACAAGATACAAATTTGATATTTTTAATCAAAATTTTTCTTCTAAACTAGAGTATATATAGTATTGACAATCAAACACATTTAAATGAGCCAAATAAATATTATGATCACTTGAATATTCTTTTAGAGTGATGTTTTGCACTAATTTTATTGATTAAAGATGCATAATACTATCTCCACTACTTTTTTCCAATAAAAAATTCTAAGGCTCATTGACTAGTGTTAGTGTAAATAGTGTCATTAGATAACTAGTTAGTTGTAATCAAATTCTACTTTGACCTATAATATTTTATTAAGTTTACTTAGGCTATTTAGAATTTTGTCTCACCTCATGTGGTTGAGACATGTTTCCTCACTTTGTGAGACACCTCTTACATGGTCACTTGATACTCACAAGAACACTTTTCATGTTAGTTAACAAGTGTTCCATAATTGGAAGGGTAGTTGGTCATTGTACTCAACTTTTCCAACTTCACTACCTTGCCTATATACTCAAGGTTACATTGTACATTCTACTAAAATCTTTTACCATCTCTTGATTATATCAATTAGGCTTTATAGTGTAGAAAAATGTACTCCTTTATATTTTCACACTTTGTTTGGGCCTCTCAATTAAAATGGACTTACTTATGCTTTAATAAGCCCTATTTTACACATACAAGCCTAATAAATTAATTTTTTTGAAAGGGAAACCCAACAACAATTAATGCCAACACATAACTGACGAGGGAGAAAACCCGAGACACAAAATAACACTCACAGAATAATATTTTATTCAAAAATATTGAACTCTTACATGCAGAGGATCTCAAATCCTCAAGCTCTGAGATACATGCAATTACAGACTTATAGAAATTACCCAGATTCCCCCTTTCGCAGCATGCGAACTTCTTCCCCAAAAAGTTACCCAAAAATTAGAAGCTAGCCCATAAATAGACCCTTTTCGGTTTGGAACCAAAAACAACATTCAAGATATGATTTTTCACAGTTTGGCCCCAAAATTACAATTTGAAATTCAAGTTTACATGCACAGTAAAATTTAGCACATTTCTAAAATATGTACCAACTTCCGGAAGCCATAACTTTTAATCCGACCGCTAGATCTTCAATGATAATACCTTTTCAGAAAGCTCTCGAGAAGACAATTTTCCATAAAGTAGGGCCTATGACATCTACTTTGGTTTATCCACAAATTTTTAGGCCAATCTAGGATTGTTTAGTTCCTCAAACTGAGCTCGGAAGGTTTTTCAGGGCAAAAAGCAGAAACTGGAACTTGAATAAATTTCAAATCGTGAATGATCTTGACCTGATTCTTTCACCAAATAGTGTATATTTTTATCCTGAACCTTCCCATAAATTTTTTTCTTCCCATAAATTTTTGTGTATTTTTCTCTCTGCCATGGCCATTCAAAATCTCGTGAAAATCAAATGGCGGCCATCACTTCACGTCTTTCCGGCCGCCGGGTCCCAGAGTCTCCGCCGCCGCCGCTGACCTAATTTGAAATCTCACCAACTTTTGGCACGGCCGTACGAGCAATAAATATGGGTATTAATGGCGGCTGGGGTATATAATGCCCGACTTGCCAATGTCATTTTCACTTTGTGAATTGGAGCGAAATTGCAAAACTGAGCATCTGAAGCCCACCGCCTTCAACTGCAGCGTCTCGATCATTCGCGTCCACATCATTTCGTCGATTCCTGGTGGATTCTGCACATCACCACTTAGCAAATTCGAGGTAGGCCATCCCTATTTGCCCTCCCATGTTTTTTCGTCATTTTGGGGAATTTAATTGAATTAAATAACTGGTTAAAATGAAACAAATAAAAGAGCACTCAATTGTGCCCCTAACACATGTGTTAAAAAATGACGAACTTGGCGGATTTGCCCTGCCCACCGATTCGGAGTTTTCCCGTGGCGCGGCCGTTCTTCGCGCAGGGCGACCGACCCCATCGGGCCCTGTTCCCCCTTTCGCCATCCCATTTTGAATTGTGGTTGCATGCCGGCGGCGGTCCTCCTGACCGGGTCCAGGTCATTGGGCTTCCGTCCCCGGAATGCTGGTCGCATTTCGCTGAGCTAAACTGCCCGGGCCACTCTGCCTCCCCGTCGCCAGACCCCAGTCTCGGCTCCGCCATGAGAAATTGAAACTTAAAGCGCATGACCTATGGTCGCCCCAGGCCCTGAATCCCAGAGTCCTATCTCCGACGTTCCCTCCGAGGTCCACCTTCTCCGACGGCGAGCCCCTTCCAGCTTCCTGCCATCCGAGCCCCGACGGCTGCTCCGCTGTTGCCTTGATCCTTTTGGGACCGCTGCATTTTCATTCCCGTATCCCGGCTACCGAACTTCCGTCCTCGGAAGTCCGTGGATCCCCTGCCGACGGAGTTTCTGCCCTGTCCTCTCTGTCGCCGGGCCCTGAGCTTCCATTTGCCTTGTGTTCCCACCAAATCCTCCTCGCTACCGTGGGACTCTCCGGGCCTGGCTGTCCAGAGTTTCGTTTATGGAACTCCGTGATAGTTCCGCCGTCCTCGACGGCGGACCCCTGCCGGCTTCCCGCCTTCCCGGTCTCGGGACGTTCTTCGCCACCGCCATATCAATCAACGCGAAACCCTGCGGCGTCCATCACCTCGCGTCGCCCCAGCAGCCGGGCCCCAACATTACTTCCGCCGCTGCCAAGTCTAAACGATAAGTGCGCCCTATCCGTCCTTCGGTTCCCCGGACCCCGGCCCTCGGACTTCCGCAGCCAGATTTTCACCCGCTGCCTGGACCTTAACCTCATGCCAGCAGACCTTTAGCCTTGCGAACCCCAGCCCTTGGAATTCCACTGCTAGACTTCCTCGGCCGGCTTTCCGCCTGCTGTCCGCCATTGCCAACGGCCGCCTCTTAACTTCTTCCCGGCCTGAGATCTCCGATGCCCTTTAGATCGACCCAAGCAGGCCTAAATCTAGAATCTGACTTCGACTCATGTCCTAAAATTCACCGTTCTCCACCATGGGCCTCCTAAAACATGAAAATCTAACCAAGGAGGACCTCCGGGAGCTTTCGAATGCGTTTTCCCTTCCAGATAGCATTCCTGCCAGGGAAGTCCGGCCCTCTGGGCCCGAATTGTCCAAACGCCCTGAAACGAAGATCGATATCATCTAAGGATAAAATTTATGATATGCTTGAATGGTTATTTAGGTGTTATCATTAAAATATGCGCTAACATGAATGCTTTTGATGTTTTGTTGCACTAACTTGGCCCTTGCTTGTAGGATATATGGAATCGGCTGCAGGAACTTTAGGGGCCTCCGCCGAAAAGGATAACGGCAAGAAATCAGGAAGGACTGTTCGGGGAAAAGAAGATAAAGATCAGATGAAGTTTCAGTTCCAGGGTGAGCCACTCTAGTGAAAAGTCTCAACAGACTGGAAAGAGATTTCAGATACAATCATTGGTCAGGTGGACATAGATGAGTTCACACAGAGGGTCAAGGTCAACCCTACAACAAAGAATGCCAAACTAATACGGCAGAGTGGAATCGCCAAGGCTGCTGGTTTCCCTCCCTCTCTCATAGCACCCGAACTGGTGATGGCTTGCCGAGAAGCCTATCAAACGGACACCAGAACAATCATGAATAAGGAGGGGAACATCCTTGCCGACATGTCGCCAGAAGGAATCACGAAAATATTTCACATTCCCACGTTCCCACATATGGAGGTCCCCTCATTGGAACAATGCCAAGCAGTGTGGGATGCTAGTCCATCAAGATGCAAGAAGTCCATCAACCTCTACTGGCTTAAAGAGAAACGAGGCAGCGCTGCGAAGGTTCCCCAAGAGCTGTTCTATAGCGACTTCCACGAAGACTACCACGACCTGGTAACTATGCTGAGCAGGGTCATGGGTCTCCTAGTAGCTGCCTACTTCCAAGAATGGATGGCCTACTACATTGATCAGATCCTACGAGGGAATGAGGACGTTAACACCAAGGTCTTATTCGACTGGGGAGGCATCATCAACAATTACTTCCATGAACAATTCATCAACATCAAGAAAAGCTCTAAGTTTTACATGACCTCCTACCTGGTATACTCCCTGGCAGGTCAAAGACAACACAATGGGTTATTTGTGGCACTAGACTAGGGGCACAAGCGAGGGCTAAAGCCATTTGATAAGTACCCTCAACTCCAATACCGCAACTTTAAGAAGGAATACTGCCAGGTCAATGATGCCTTCACCGACCATATCATTAGATTGATCGCCGGAGACTTCGAGAGGAGAGTCTCCCATAGTGCCAGGGCTCTCTTGAAGGAATATGCCTTCCTATTCATACAGCTCCCCAAGTTTACCTATATCCGGGCCTAGGGATTCACAGAATGGCCAAACAGATTGCCAAGGTACCCAAATGACAGGATCATCCTCCTGGAGCTTTCTCAGCAGCTCCAACACATCCAGGCCATATTCAGCAACAAGCACATTGCAAGGATCTCTTATCCCATGAGCCTTGGTGAGGGCCTGTACTGATTACAGACTTCTCAATGTGCCAGCAATTCTAAGAAGGAACTCAAGGAATATAATTTTGACTGGTACACTGCCCGCCCGCGGATGGATCCACATGGCCATGTAAGAAAAGCATTGGGACCGGCATATGCCCACCAATACCATATTGAAGACTTTTGGGCCGATTGCAAAGATGATAAGGAGGTGCTCTCCAGGCACTACATGCATATGACTGTACAATTCCTAAGAAGAGTCCAACTGTTCCAAGTACTGGACCAACTCAAAGAGGACGAGTCCACCATCATGCACCTGAGGTACCCTACAGTTGCTAACCTGCCCATACCGTTGATTGACTAGGACAAACAAGAGGTCGATGACCTAGATACCATCACCCAGCCGATCATAACTCGTACTAAGGAGTGGGTCGGTGGGCAGGTGGCGCACCTGAAGTGGCAAGGGATAGTCCTAACATATGAAGAGCTCAAGAGCGAGCCAGGTACCACAGAGGACGTTGCCACCACCACATCAGCTAGTGAGACTTCCAAGTCTCCCCCTATCACCAGGTCTCAAAAGAGGAAAGGAACAAAAACTGCACAGTCTGTAGACCCCAAGGAGCAATCAAAGAAGGACATGGGAGACTCATCTCCCAAGAGGCTCAAACAGACAGTGACTACAATAGAATTGCAGCCTCCCCTGCTTCTCCCTCCCCCTCTTGGTGCACCGCCCGCCTCCCTGGCTACGGCCGCCTCATCTCCACAGGTAGTGGACATTTCCGTCCATCTTGCCCCTTCACCCTCAGCCGGGTCAGTGGTCGTCATTGATTCCTCTTCTGGCATGACCACTCCTCCTTCCTCTGCCACCATGTCCCCAATCACATCCCTCCCTCTGGCCACAATAGCATCACCTATCCCCCTTTCCACTATACCCAAGGCTCTCACGCGACACATGTAGAGTCTTCCCCCTGAGCTCTCGCAACTCCTAATGGACCCTGCACTCCAAGCAGCCCTCGCCCAAGCCCTCGCAACAGCTCAGCCTTCACAACCGCCAACAGGGCTGCCAGCCATGGAAGCTACAATGCAAATCTTGAAAGAGTTGGAGGAGCGAGAGCAGGGAGCCTCAAGGTCTATGGAAGAGGAGGCCGATGAATATCATGAGCACCCCGAGTACGAGCATTGAACCATCGACAAGGTGGCCTATGAGGAGGAGGAGACGGGCTCTTCCTAGAGTGGGGATGAAGAGGATGGCTCGGGCGCCAAATAAGTTATCCAAACATTTGATGAGGACCTTGAGGAGGAGTCGGTGTAGTAGCCAAAGGACATTGGGGAGGAAGCAGAAAAATCTCCACATGGAGAAGAGGGGCAGCCGCCAGAGGAGCAGCCATGAAGGGATTTATCTGAGGCTGGGGCCCATGTTGCAAAGAGCCCTGAGGCCGAGGTAGCTGAAGAGAAGAAAGAAGAAGAGACAGCGATAAAAGGAGGTCCCGCCCAGCAATTGTCCACCAAGCTGCCTGTCAAACACCTCGTGTTCATTCGCGACTCTGACGAAGAGAAAGAGGACGCTGCTAAAGAGAAAGATGAGCCTCAAAAGGGAAAGGAGGCAGAGGTTTTTCTTCTAACTGAGCAGGGTGAGGGCAGCCATGATGCACCCAAAGACAAATCCGTCGTGCCCGATTGGTTGGAGAAACAACCAAAAAAGACAACCCCAGTGTTGAAAGACCCAAAAGCAATTTTGGAGGCCATCTTGGCCCGATCCCTAACCACAACAAAGAAAGAGAAGAAGCCCAAGGTCCGTTCCAAAATAATGATGCATGCATCCAGCTCCCGGGCGACACAAATAGCAATGCCAACTGTTGGCCAGGCAGGGGTGAGTTACAACATCTCCACCATTGACTTGGGGACAGCGACTAGGGAACAAAGGGTTGAACACCTTGAGGAGTTGGTGGCCACAGTGGTACACCTGATCAAGTAGGACAAGGTCACCAAGGATAAGCTCAAAGCGCATGTTGCTGCCCTAACTGACTATATCCAGTAATGGTCCTCAGTGGACGACTTGCCCACCACCTCCACAGCTGCACCCCAGTTGCTCTCCAAAGAACAGATTGACAAGATGGAGAGGAGGAAGAACTTAGAGAAAACAACCGAGGATTGGTTCTGATGGGTCGTGGGCGTTGGAAACATGGGAATCGACATGGCTATGCAGACATCCAACAAGTTCTTGGATTTGATCCAATCCCTAGAGAGCACAAGGAGGCTCTGCACCAATTTCCCTGCGACATACGACTCCACCTTCCCGAGAATTGAAGCCATCCTTTAGATGCCTGAGAGCACATGGGAGGAGAGGCTAGAGCTAAAAACAGAGGATCATTGGCTGGTGGATGTATGGCGCAGAGACCTCGTCAACCAGAAGGAGAGGTTAGAGCAGATCATGAACAAGGTGGATCCAGATATTGAGTGGATCAAAGAAATCTGGGCGGAATGCACCGAGTATCTTAAGCTGATGACGGGCTATGATATGCCCATGGTATAAATGGATGCCGAAAAGATCAAGCCATACTTCTAGGAGAAGATGAAGGATGGGATAGCTGGAGAAGTAACAACGGAGTTCCTGAGTTTTGCTGCCCGCGCCTTCGACTGATCAGAGCTATTCAGAGACCAAGGCTTGAAGTATGACGAAGATTGGAAGCAGCTGGAAGAGAACGGTAAAGAATGGAGCTATCAGGCATTAAGATGTGAGATCCTTGAGATTGACAAGCTTCAGACCGTCATCCTCAAGTACATAGAGCACGCAACTTCCGAGGAGCAAGAGGACAGCCCAGCCAAGGAAGAAGACCTCCCTGAAGAGTAGTTACAACCAAGAAAACAACAATTAGCTACAAGACGAAAGAGCAATAGTGCCATCCACTAGATGACGAAATAGGGAAGGGACAAAAAATGTTTTTAAATTGAAAATCTATTTGGGGGTAGGTGAAACCCTATTTGTAATGAATCTTGGCCATTCATTTAGCTTTTGGAAAACTATAAATAAAGCACTCCCCTCATTTGCAAAAGTGAGAGTTGAGTTGTTGTAAAGGCATGCTGCAGAAATTTATAAGAAATATCATTGACTTGGTGTATTTCCTTGATTTCTCTCATGTCGTTTGATTCATTTCTCCAATTTCACATGTTTAGCTTAGATCTTATTACTATTTAGTTAGTTGTTTGCCTTATTTAGTTAAATCTTAGGAATGCTGTTGGGTGATTGTGAAAATTCCTACTTTGTTGATGATCCCTTGGTCCATACTTTTTGTTGTTTGCTGAAGGTAGACAGCTGTGCAAAGTTAGCCTGGACTTGATTTGAAGCTGCCCCAAACATTTATCTTTAATTCATGCATGTATGTGTTGGATGAAGGATGAAATATCTATAGCCCTTAGAAGATAGCACAATTTCCATGATACTGTGAGATTCTTGGTTAAGTGGGATATTGTTTTGAGGAATTGTCCATTGCAGGAACTCCATTGTCACTATTCATTGCAAGCTTCAGACTTAGGAACTTTTCTTTTCCTTCACTCTTTTCCCCTTTTAAGAAACTGAACAATACCAAGGTTCATTGCACATTGTAAAGCCAAATCTAACAACTAGATGGAGTTCAAGACTGCTGTTTGAACTTACAGCCGATGCATGACTATTTTTATTCCTAAGAATTCCATTCCAAAATCCAACTTCATGCTTTATGTCATACTTTGTATTTTCTGTAAGACCGCCTTGTGATTCCAGCAAATCACATCAACTACTGAGGTATATAAGCACTGTCATGACTTGACATCCGAGAGACCTTGGGATAGTGTTCTGCAATTCGATTGTGGGAGATTGTCTTTCAAGAGAGGTAGTGCACCTACGCACTGCCTGTGTTGAGAAGTGCATAAAAACACCATCAACAAGCCTTTTATCTTTAAAAGGAGCTTTTGCATCACACATATTATTTGCTGCAGTCGAACAAAAATTAAATGAACTCTTGAAAACAAATTATGTAAATAAAAAACAAGCTAATTAAAAAGAGAAAAGCTAACAGTTACTGCTCTTCAATAATAAATGTTCTAATTTTTCTTCTTTGATAATCAGTAGTGTGATTGTTTGACTGGTTTGTAAAATATTATTGAGAAAAGTTTTGGTGAAGATATTAGCAATTTATTTAGATATACGGTAAAACTTCAATTCTATTTGTTCATTTTAAATTAAATATTAAATAAAATAATATTAGATTTTTTATGTGTTTCAATATAGTATGAATATAGGATTTTTTTCTTATTGCAATTGTGCTATTATTGTATGCTCTTGGAACAAGTATACATCTTGAAAGATCTTTCTAATCAATATGGCTTGACAACTGTGGATGTGGTAGCAATATATAGTACTTAACATAATGAGATAGCCAATATTTTCTTTGTTTGTACTACTCCAAGATACAATTCTAGATGTAAGTGATAAAACCCCCCACTTGACATTTTTTATTAAAATTAATTTATTCCAAAATTTGTGTAGCACCTATATAATCTAATACTATTTTTTGAAGCATGCTAATGAGACTCATGTAGATCTTGCATGCACTAAAAGATTAAAGTCATTACATACATTATATTGGATCTAGTTATTGTGAGATACATGAGGCTTCCAACCAAGTTTTTATATAAAATAACATTTATCTTGGAACTTGCATATTTCATAACCAATTTCTCACCAAATGCTAAATGAGTTGAAACTATTATTCATGTCTTTATTCTAAACTCCTCTAATAAATCTACTACACGTTGCATTTGAGAAATGAATATATATTTTGATTGCTATTGCACTTCCACATCAATAAATAAATGCATTGGTCCTAGATGTGACATTTCAAATTTATATTTCATTTTTTAAATTTTTTTTTCTATTAGAATTTTACTATTACTTATATAAATAAGATCATCAACATAAAGATAAACAATAATAATTTCCCTATCAACATGCTTGTCATACATGGTTGGATTTAAATAACTTTTGTTGAATCCCTAATTTTATAAACATCTACCAATCCTTGCATACCAAGAATGAGGGGCCTACTTCAACTTAAAGATTTTTTTTGACTTGTAAACTAATTTCTTAACCTAGAGTTTCATAGGCCATTGGTTGCTATAGATAGACCTTCACACCTATTTAACCATTAAAAAGTGTCAATTTCATACTATTTGACATGAAATCCACTTGCATTGTGCAATAATTGACAAGATAATATTTATGGTATCAAATTATGTAGCTGAAGTGAAGGTTTCTAAATAATTTTCACGAAGTGTTTGTGCAAATCTCAATTTTCACTAGGTGTTTGTGCAAATCTCTCAGAAACTAATCTTCTATTGTGTAATTTCATGGACTATCAACATGATATTTTACCTTATAAATATATTTGACATCAACCCATGTTTACCTTTCGAAAGATGAACTAATTTTTATACAATATTTTTGATAATTGGATCCATTTCTTCATTCATAACATCAAACTATATTTTCTAGTTACATTCTCATTCTTCTTCATACACATATGGTTAAACATTAACATGACTAAGTAAAGTAAAATTAATAGCTTTGTTCACATTAATACTTCTCTCATAAATTTCAATTAAGATTATTAACTTTCTTGAAGAACTTGGACTTGATACTAAACTTGCACTGGGATTGGATGAAGAATGCTTCGAGGAATAAGAAAACTTGGATTTGTGTTATCAAGAGAAATCGATGAACTTAAGCTTGGAAAAGTTGAATTTGCACTACTACTATAGATTGAAAGTGCACTTGAGTCTGTGGGCAGAGGAGGAACATTAAACCATTTCTATGGAACCATAATTATTAATACTTTTATTATACACTTTCTTGCCACTACCACAATCCTTCATCTAGAACCACATCTTGTATAACAATCAATTTCTTTGTGATAGGATTACAAAGTTTATATCATTTAGCAACATTAGAATATCCAACAAGATACAAATTTGATATTTTTAATCAAAAATTTTCTTCTAAACTAGAATATATATAGTATTGACAATCAAACACATTTAAATGAGCCAAATAAATATTATGATCACTTGAATATTCTTTTAGAGTGATGTTTTGCACTAATTTTATTGATTAAAGATGCATAATACTATCTCCACTACTTTTTTCCAATAAAAAATTCTAAGGCTCATTGACTAGTGTTAGTGTAAATAGTGTCATTAGATAACTAGTTAGTTGTAATCAAATTCTACTTTGACCTATAATATTTTATTAAGTTTACTTAGGCTATTTAGAATTTTGTCTCACCTCATGTGGTTGAGACATGTTTCCTCACTTTGTGAGACACCTCTTACATGGTCACTTGATACTCACAAGAACACTTTTCATGTGAGTTAACAAGTGTTCCATAATTGGAAGGGTAGTTGGTCATTGTACTCAACTTTTCCAACTTCACTACCTTGCCTATATACTCAAGGTTACATTGTACATTCTACTAAAATATTTTACCATCTCTTGATTATATCAATTAGGCTTTATAGTGTAGAAAAATGTACTCCTTTATATTTTCACACTTTGTTTGGGCCTCTCAATTAAAATGGACTTACTTATGCTTTAATAAGCCCTATTTTACACATACAAGCCTAATAAATTAAATTTTTTGAAAGGGAAACCCAACAACAATTAATGCCAACACATAACTGACGAGGGAGAAAACCCGAGACACAAAATAACACTCACAGAATAATATTTTATTCAAAAATATTGAACTCTTACATGCAGAGGATCTCAAATCCTCAAGCTCTAAGATACATGCAATTACAGACTTATAGAAATTACCCAGATTCCCCCTTTCGTAGCATGCGAACTTCTTCCCCAAAAAGTTACCCAAAAATTAGAAACTAGCCCATAACTAGACCCTTTTCGGTTTGGAACCAAAAACAACATTCAAGATATGAGTTTTCACAGTTTGGTCCCAAAATTAAAATTTAAAATTCAAGTTTACATGCACAGTAAAAATTAGCACATTTCTAAAATATGTACCAACTTCCGGAAGCCATAACTTTTAATCCGACTGCTGGATCTTCAATGATAATATTTTTTTGGAAAGCTCTCGAGAAGACAATTTTCCACAAAGTAGGGCCTATGACATCTACAGTGTATTTTTCCATCCTGAACCTTCCCATAAATTTTTGTCTTCCCAAGACTTCAATTTCAAACCTGCTAAAAATAGTAGTTGAGTAGAAAAAGCAGAAAAGCAGTTCTGAAAGTTGGAAACCCTTATTTGATGAAAAGGGTATCCAAAAATGCAAAAACATCTACAAAAAGAAAACATCAGGAACAGAAATGGAAATCATCTTTTTGGGTGATGCAAGATTGCCCTCACACCACTGGATGCTCCTATATTAGACACCCAGGGTAATTCGAGAAGTGACCATGTCACGTCTCAGATGATTGAGGAAAACCCAAACGGTCAACCTCTACCTTAGATAGCCAGGATGAATCTTCCATAGGCCTTCCTCTCCACTTCACCAAATATTCTTCATATTGCTTGTTTATGGTACTCCTTCCCACATGGCTATCCAGGATTTCTTGAATTTTCTCCTTCTCTGAAGTAGGTGCTGGAATTCCACATTGTTCTATTGTTGGTACTTCCTCTATGCCACCTTCATGATACTTTGTCAAAGCTGAAATATTGAACATAGGGGAAATGTTGACTCCATCTGGCAAATCTACCTCATATGCATTCCATGATTGATGCCTCTTCACAATTTTACGGGGACCAAACTTTTTCATCTTCATTTTTTTATAGGTTCTCACTGGAAACCTTTATTTTCTCAAGTGGACCATCACTTCATCACCAATTTGAAACTCCTTATATCTCCTCTTCTGATCTGCCTTAGCCTTATACCACATATTCCTCTTGTTAATATGTTCTCTGACCTTCTCATGTATATTCTTGATGTGCTCTACAAAGTCTTTGGCTTCAACACTTGTCTTCTTCTCTTGGACCATCTTCCTCAATTTTGGAGCAGTCCTGGGACTGCCTCCATACACAATCTAGAATGGTGATCTCCTAGTGCTTCTGTTGACAGAATTGTTGTAAGAAAATTATGCCCGGGGCAAGATCAAGTCCCATCACTTGGGTTTATCTTCTACCAAGCATCTCAGTAGGTTACCCAGACTTCTATTCACAACCTAAGTCTGCCCATCAGTTTGTGGATGGTGTGTAGAACTAAACTTCAACTCTGTCTTCAACTTTTTCCACAAGGTCTTCATGGGTTTTCTGGCATGGGATGAAATGCGCCATCTTCAAAAACCTATCAACTACAACAAATACTGAATCATTCCCTCTATGTCCTTGGCAAACCAAGAACAAAAGTCCATACTTATATCCTCCCATGGCCTCTCTGGTACAGGTAAGGGCTGAGACAACCTAGTATTTTGGCTCACTCCTTTAGCCATCTGACATACCCTACAACTTTGCACAAAATTCTTCACATCTTGTGATAATTGAGGCCAATAATAATGCTCACTGATAATGGCAATGGTCTTATCCCAACCAAAATGTCCTGCCATTCCTCCATTGCGCTTCTCCTTTATTAGGTTCTCCCTCATGGAACTCCTTGGAATACACAATTGGCTTCCCTTAAAGAACATGCCATCCTAGATTATGAAATCTAGCCACTTCGTCCTATCAATTGTAACAGGCTCCTTGCAAGCTTTCCAAGCCTTCACAAAATCAAGATCTTTAGGATACAGTGTCTTGAGTTAATTGAACCCAACCACTTCAATTTTCATCTCTGTCAACAATGTTTGCCTCCTACATAAGGCATCTACAACCCTATTTGACTTGCCACTCCTATGCTTTAAAACAAAGGTATAACTCTGCAAAAATTCTACCCATTTCATATGCCTCTGATTTAACTTTCCCTGACTACTCAGATACTATAATGCTTGATGATCAGTAAAAAAAACAAATTCCTTTGGCAACATATAATGTCTCCATTTCTTTAATGCTTGAACTATTGTATAAAATTCTTGATCATACATAGAGTACTTTCTCTTTGCATCATTTAACTTTTCACTAAAATAGGCAATGGGCTTACCTTCTTGGCTCATCACTGCTCCAATGGCATAACCACTGGCATCACAATCCACCTGAAACACCTTATTGAAACCTGGGAGGGCTAAAACTAGTTGCTCTATCACCTTCTGCTTCAACAAATCAAAACTCTTCGCTGCTCTGGTGCTCCACTTGAACTATTTTTTGTCCCCTCTGATTGTTTCAGTCAGGGGTGCACAAATACTATTGAAGTTTCTAATGAACTTCCTATAAAAACTGGCCAAACCATCGAAAGATCTCACCTCAGTAGCAGTTCTTGGGGTAGGACATTCTAGAATAGCCTTCACCTTCTCTGGGTCCATCTTGAGACCTTCTGCTGAGTCAACAAACCCCAAATACACTAACTCTCTCTTCACAAAACTACACTTCTTCAGATTAATCAACAATTTCTCTTCTCTCAACTTTTCAAAGACTCTATGAATATGCATCAAATGCTCACCTAGGGACTTAGTGAATATTAAAATATCATCTAACTACACAATGACAAAAATCCCTAGAAACTCTTTCAGTACCTCATTCATAAGCCGCATGAATGTGCTCAGTGCATTGGTTAGCCCAAAAGGCATGACTAACCACTCATACAGGCCCTCCTTGGTCTTGAAGGTAGTCTTCCATTCATCACCCTCTCGAATCTGGATCTAGTGATATCTGCTCTTTAGATCAATCTTCTTGAAGTACTGTGCTCCACTCAAATAGTCCATCAGTTCATCCATCCTTAGAAAGGGAAATTTGTACTTGATTGTTATCTGATTTATATCTCCAGAGTCTGTACACATTCTCCACTCCCCATCCTTCTTTGGTGCTAGTACTGTAGGTACTGCACATGGGCTTAGACTCTCTTGAATCAAACCCTTTCTCAACAAATCTTGAACTTGTCTGTTCAACTCCTCATTTTCTGTAGGAGTCATTCTATGAGTTGCCTTATTTGGAAAACTGGCTCTAAGGGTCAAGTCAATCTGATGATTGGTCTTCCTCATTGGTGGTAAACCCTCAGGTACGTTATTAGAAATAATCTCCTGAAACTCATCCAATAGTCCAGAAACTTATATTGGAACCTTCTCACTATCTTCCTTGTTGATTCTTGGAATCAATGCATAACACATACGTTCATGCTTCATTCCTTCTAAAAATTTCTTTCCATCAATAAAAAAAATTATTTCACTACTGCATACCTTTTCTTCGTCCTTCTTCAAGGGTTTCAACTTATGACGGACTCCATCCTTTGTCAGGGAATAAGTGTTTGCATGGCCATCATGTACAACATGCCTATGAAACTGCCATGGCCTCCCCAACAACATGTGACATGCATCCATGGGGATGATATCACAAACTACCTCATCACGATAGCTTTTGATCTTGAACTTCACCACGCACTGCTCATTGACCAGAAATTTGTGGTCTTTCTGCAACCAGGCAATCTGATATGGATGTGGATGCCTTTCCCTTTTCAGCTTCAACTTCGTAACCATCTCTTTTGACACCAAATTATCGGTGCTCCCACTGTCAATAATGACGTCACAACATTTGTCTTCACACTTACACCTTGTGCAGGACAGATTCTTCCTTTGTTCTGGCTCCTTCTCTTCAGTCACCAGGGCTCTTCTAACGCCTAGGGCTTCTCCCCTTTCTGCATCATTTGAATGCTCAGACTGCACCTCCTCATCTACATGTGCAACCCTTCCACGACCTTCTGGCCTTCTTTCTGTCCTTCCTTGGTGTTGTGGACATTTATAGGCTTGATTCCCTTCTTCACCACAATGGAAACAAGTTCCTCTAAAACCACCTCTTCCAGGCCCTGGCCTAGATCTTCCTCATCCTCTACCTCTTTGATCACCACTTTTTTGATCACGAGGGTGGTAGAAGTTATCATTCCTCTGCCTTTGACTGGTACCCACCTCTTCATTTTTCCTTTCATCCTCATTTTGGCTCCCAAAAGATCTTCCACTACCCCTTCTGCTTTGACCTCCTTGGCCTTTTTGCTTGCTGTCAAATCTTTTGTTCAGCTTCTCCTCAACTTTTAGGGAAAACTGGTATGCATCCTCAATGGTGGTCATTCTGACCATGCTTAGCTCCTCCTGAATGCTCAGTCGTAACCCATTAAGGTAATGGGCTACCTTCTCCTTGTTGGCCTCTGCATTGCCTATTCTGATGATCATCTGGTGAAAATATTCTATGTATTCTTTCACAGATCTACTTCCTTGATTCAACCCTTGTAATTTCTTCAGCAGATCTAACTCGTAATCTACTTGTATGAATTGCTTCTTCAGTTTCTCCACCATGTGATCCCAACTGCTGATCTTTCCTTTTCCTCTTTGATTTCTCTCCAACTAGACCTCTTTCCACCAAATATTAGCATGGCCCTTTAGCTTCATTTTTGTGAACTTAATCCAATCTAGGTCCTCTACTTCTTCATACTCAAAATATTCTTCTAGCTTGTTGATCCAATCAATCAACTTTTTCAGGTTCAGACTTCCAGAATAACTGGGGACTTCTATTCTAGGTCTTTTTCTGATCTTTGAAATGGCCCTAATCAGCCACATTTTATCTCGATCAATAGCTTCTTCCTCTTCTACATCCGTATCTTCCACCTCTTCTTCATCCTTGTTTTCTCCTCTCCTTCCCGGGTCTAACCCTCTTCTCATTTGTTCCTGCAATGCATTGATTTGTATCTGGAGGGCTCTAAAACCCTTGGCAGCTAATGGATCTCTTCCACCAGCATTTCTGCCACCTCTGGCACCACCACGCCTACTAGGAATCACTCTTGGAGGCATCTTGAATATTTTGAACCCACAACCACAGTCCTAGTGCGAATTGCCTCACGATCGGTGATCTGTCTCCCTTTATATTTTTATGTTTGTCATTATCTCCCTGTCTCTCTCTCTATATTTTCTTCCTTATATTTATCTTTGTCTCCTTAAGTGTGCAATGGGTACATTTATGAGGTCCTAAAGGAGAATTATCATATCTTTGATCAAATGGCATGCTACCTTGAGCATGACTCCGCAAGGACACATGCCATTCTTGTAAAATGGTATAAGATAAGACAAAAAAAATTAAATAACTTAGTCTTTCACATTTTTATCCACCAGCCTCAGGTCTTGGCAAAACTCCCATAATCTACCCACATCTTGGTTGAGGTCTAGGATTTCATCACACATAGCCTTCATCGCATGAGTTTGAAGAAATTGTAGACTTAGCCCAAGTATATGCTAGGCTAAGGTAGATCTAATGAATGGAAATAGAGGCATACAATTCTTCTTTAATACCTCCACCACAAACATATGCAAGGTGTTGGTTGTTTTTACAGTAAACAGGTTGATCTTCTAATCTACCTATGGAATTTCCAATTCCAATAAAGGGCAGCTCAAAGGACTTGGACCAACTGATGAGGATTTGAAAAAACTCCTACACTTTGGGCTCTACAAGACTCGAGAGGGTGATCCCTTAATGCGTTTACAACCTCTACACCATCATCATAAACAACATTAACAACAACAAATAATCTCATTAAATACCTCAACATAATAGGATAATACCGAGTAGAATTGGCTATTTATCAATAATATCAACTATTTGGAGCATGAGATAACTACAACAACATTTGGACGGTATTAACAATAGCTTGCAATCTATCAAGACTTGATTACCTTATAACCTGTGAAATTCTAGTGATGAAATGATAGATTAATCATAATGTCACCTTGGGATCACATCACCATGAAAGAACTTCATCCGACATCCTTACGAGTGTAGGTACCATCAAATAGGTATTTGTCAGATCTGTCTTCCTCGAGCAAGGGAAATTCAGGAAGAGAAGAGGAAAGTGAGACATGTAGTATATACAAGACATATCCATCTACAATCCCATTCACATTTTAATTAATTCCTTGAAATAAACTCTAAAACAAGAATCATAAGCACACACCACAATAGTGAGATGAATGAAATAACTCCTTGATCATTTTATTCAAAATTCAGATATGCTTGTACAATGGAGAGACATGAGTTTGAATTAATCATATCAATTCAAATGCCAACACACCGCCATGTTAACAAATCCCCATGAATTCAAAACCTACCAAAGAATCTTAAACTTCAGAACCTAAAATTGCATTTTCCTAAAACCACCGTGACTTACAATTTTCTCTACAACTTCATCTAGAATCAACCAAAATATCTGACTTGCTAACCCATACTTCTGGCCTTGAAATCCTTCTTATAGAAAATGAAGGAGCAAAAAAGCATCGGGTCAAAAAGCACCCATGTCACTAGCCAATTGGATAGCCTTGTGATATTCTAAAAAATTGTTACAACAACAATCTCCCTAGAGAATCTTGTTCATCGTTCCTACTGAGAATGGTTGATGCAGCAACAAAAACTTCAAGAATTTCGTGCCTAGACTGTCACCAAAAAACAAAACTATAATCTATTGTAACTGTAATAGCTGATTTTTCAACTGTTAGCAGCCTACTCCTTTTCACTCTTCCTTAGTTAAATATACATTTACCCATTTCTGGTACTCTTCATCAGTTGGACACTCAAAATTGATCACCTCATTCACCTTGACTATAAGGTTTGTATTTAACTGCCACCTGATTTGCTTCTCTTTCAAAAGCAGACTCCAAGAACAGTTGGTGCTAATGATTTTGTCCATACAACTCACCAAAACTCACAATCTAAGCTACCCTATTTTTGAGGGTTTTGTAGTCGAAACATGATATAAAGTGGCTCACACTTTTGTGATTACCGCAGCTTGTGGTAGGAGGCGCCATGGATACGCTTGTAATTGTAGACATGAATAGGGCGAGATGAGAAATAAAGAAGGTATAGCCACTGCTCAATAGTTTTGGTAAATAGGCAAGCATGTGAAATGAGAGGTTCGCTTCTAGGTTTCAAATAAAACATGTATGAGATATGGATTTTATGAATTTTTATCCATGTGCAGACTCTAATGAGTTGTTTCTAACACCGATTATAATGAGCATACACACACACACATATATGTACATGTATGTATGTATGTATGTATGTATGTATATATGTATTTTTTAAATATAAAATGTAAATGCAATTACTGGATGCTCTCCTAGAACAATAAATGCAACATATCAATAGAGAAATCTATATCTATGTATATAAATGTATATTTCTAAATGCAAGTGTAAATGCAAAGAGCATATGATTTTGTAGTGTTATAGATACAACATATCCATAAATTAATGTAATTGAAATTCTAAAGTCTTCAACACATATAATATGAAATTGATCAAACTATTAAACTACATGAGAAATAAATGAAAACAGTAAATGCATATGTATGTGTATTTGTAAATGTAGGTGTAAAATAAATAAGAATAATGAAAATTATAAAAGAATAAAAGGAAAGGTCTCCTCCCTTCTTGGTAGTGATAACCTCCTCCACACACAACCCTTAAAAATTATGAATAGAGGAATATAATCTTTGAAGAACTCAAAGTTGATTCTCTCCTACCTGATGCAATTAGTCATTTTATCCTTACAAATATTTATAGTGATTACTAGAGGCACATAGACCAATTCTTCATAATAGAAGAATTTGATCATACTTTTCCAATGATGGCATTATGAGAAAACCTTAGGTTAAATGAATAATTCCTAGCTAAGTTCTTTAAATCATGTCCAACCATATAAGAGAAGACCACTGCTATGTGTACCTAGATACAATGGAGAAAGGCTAGTCTTTGGGCTCTTTCATCAATCATCCTACCTTTAAACATACCAAAATCTCCTAGCAATTAGACATAGGAAGATTTAATATGACTTAAAATAAAATTATTGCCAAAGCATGAACTTATGATGACTTAACCAGGCCTAGTACACACTCCCTCCTTGTTAACCACTTAGACATATGAAAATTAAATGTAAATTTGCTGCTATTTTTAGTCATGTAGGTGTCCAATAAACCACTTGGTGGTGTTTCCCTTCAAGTTTATTTACTTGAATGAAGAGAAAAAGTCCTTGATTACAATTAGAGAATACATTTGAGGCCTTGGTTGTGTAACTGGTGGACCATAGTCACATTTAACACTTGTTACAAAGTTTGGGAGTTAAAACGTTAAGTAGATTTTATCGATGGACACATTTTGGACGGTATTAATAATAGCTTCGTAACTATCAAGACTTGATTATTTTATAACTTGGGGAATTCTAGCTTATGAAAACGATAGATTAATCATAATGTCACCTTGGGATCAGCAATGTACCATGAAAACTTCATCCAACATCTTATGTAAGTACCACTACAAATAGGTACTTGTCAACCGCCTCCCGAGCAAGGGAAATTCAAGAAGAGAAGAGGAAAGTGAGACATGTAGTAGGTCTAAAAGAGAGATCAACTAGAGGTCAAAAGATTAGAAGAAAATTTCGTAAACACATGGAATTTTTTCTTGCTAAAGGGGGGTCATATTCTTATGATGATGAGAGCATAGGCGACATCGAGGTGCCCTTGAGGTACAAACATCTATGGGAAACAATAGGTACCCCAAGGAACTTCCTCCAATAACATCAATTTTGTGTCAACGAGAGGATATATCGATAGCACCATCACATTATATGGTTTGGGCCTATTTTTCATAGACAACATAAAGGTTTGTTATTACAAAGTTACTGAATTGATGAAGTATGTTGGACCCTGCTACAATTACAAAGATTGGATGCAACTGGTTTGATATACATAAAGTATGCGTAGGTATGCACTGTCAACAAATTATATATAACTAAAAGATAAGGACCAAAATAAAGGAGTGGCTATGTACATTGATGAAAGGCCAAAAGCATCAGGGAATATTGTAGGGTTTATAAACAGTACATGACCTGGGTCAACAAATAAGCAACCCAATTGCATATTTGAGGCGCATGAGGGAAATCGTGTATTCGTATGTGTGATAAAATCAATAACTGTAGGGGAAGAGTTGCTAATCGATTACCAATTTGAATCGCTTAGTTACAAACACAGTTACTAAAGGGGAGGTACATACTATGTACCATTTTACCTAACCTCCAATTAATGACTCCAATATACCATTTTATTCTTATGTTTTTTTTCATAAGTCTATTGGTTTGATTTCAGTAATATTTTTTTTATATTTAATTTTTGTCACATCGGGACATTGGTTGTATGGAGAAGGCTCCGGCCTAGAGCATGGCATCATCATGTATCTTCTCGTGACGCTTCTACTCATTGTGTCAATTTCTATTGTAATTGTACAAATTAGATATGAGCAAAATGTTTTATTATTTTTTTTTCATAAGTTTATTGGGTTAATTTTGATAATATTTTTAATATTCTTCTTGCAGTCGAGTGATCATGCAAATGCATGAGTAGTAGATGAGAGCATCCATAGTGAGGTGCAGTCAATATTTTGTGATGATGACAACGCTTATTCAACAAACCCTCTCGATAAGATAAGGAAGATCCCAAAAAAATACAATGAAGAAATCGTTAAGTTAATATTCATAGTGCCTCAAACATATGAGATAAGAGAGAGGGTTAAAATATTAACTGAGAGATCACAAAACTTGTAAGTAAGTTGTCATGAGGTCTTTAATTATAACATAAGTTCATTCATGGTTTTATATTTTGTACTCTTTTATGTAATGAATTAAAATATGTGTTGTTTCTAAAGGATTATTTTCCTTCTCATGATGCTCCTAGCCATGATCAGGGTACTGCAAGTGCTACCCGAGGAGTAGGGGTTGGTACAAGTGTCCATCCTGATCTTCCTGCACATACATCACATCATCTGACCCCATCATCCGTGCCTATATTTTCGTTTGAAATGTCGGCAACACATACAATGCAGGCATCCGTTATTGCACCCTCTAGTAGCGAACACATGCCATAACATACGTTAGGACATTTACCTGGGGATGTAGAGGCCACTAGTATGGGTGATGTTTTAGCAACATTTCCTAGATCTTCCCGTATTACTAGTATGGAACATTGCCAGTCACATTTGTGGTGACGGAGGATTTGTTCCTATAAAGATAGAGAAGGTCCCAGGTACTTTAAAATGTTTTAATTATTATTATATATAATCCAATTGAAATTTACTTATTGATCGCTCTTTTTAGACTATTGATCCCATGATCATTTTGTAGGAAATGATGTTTTTTATAAACATCTAACTGATATTACATTGGAGCTCTTTAGGCTCACCATACGTACATGGTGGAATTCCCAAAATTAAGATTTAAAAGATGAGCTCATTAACCATTTAGTTGTGTTGTTCGGTGATAAAACATTCAACTGAACCAAGGTCCTTAACAAAATTGGTACCTATCTAAAGTATGCGAGGGACCAATTTAGGTCAAATTTAGAGAAGAAAAAAAAGTATGAGCATTCCCCCATGATTCCGGTGAGGGAGTGGAAGGAACTGGTGTCAGATGGAAAGGAGAAGGTTGAAAAGAAAAAAGGAAAGACACCACCGGGCCAAGGAAGGTATGTGATACTATCAACAATGTAATTATATACTGATTACTCTTTCTTTTTACATAATCTAACGTATTTCAAACTTTTCATAGGCTTCCCGACACATCGAAGACAACAAAGGAAAGACTAGAAAAATACAAGCAAAACAAACTTGGCTCTGGTGGTTATATGAAATTAGCCACACGAATTGTAAGTATCAATAAATGAAATATAGTATCCAAATAATAAATTGAAAATAATTTTTGTTTTATCACACCATAGAAGCAAAATTCATGATCTTATGCAAAAATGTAGGGCTATGAATTCAACAGAGTTCCCATTGAAGATGACCTGAAGATTGCCTTTCAGCAAGGCTATGGAGCCATGGTTGAATGCCTAAGAGTCTTGAATGGGAAAAAAAACTTCCACTACATTCGACATGCAGGTAAATAAAATCAATAAATTTTATTTAAAATTGAATACTTGTGAAATCTATTCAATATTAATTTCCAACATCAAGTAATTACATTCCTATTTGTTTTAAACATTCAAGCAATGATAATAATGCACATGACATTGGAATGCAGCCTGGTGAGGGTGAAGCACAACCTACAGATGAAGGTCATGGTGTGCATCCCAGTACTTTAGAGCATGTAGAGCATGATCAACATGTTGAGCATAATCAGGCTAGAGAAGATCAGGAACATAATGTGGCCCCATCAGGTAAATAGGACCACTCTAAAGATCTTTTAAACATATTTAATTGCAATTGGTGTATTAATTAATGTAACCTTTCGTGTTTCAAATTTAGAGCATGTATAGCATGATCAACGTGTTGAGAATCATTAGGAACATGATGTAGCCCCATTAGGTAAAGAGGACCACTCTCATGTTCTTTTAAACATATTTAATTTCATTTGGTGTATTAATTAATGTAACCTTTCATGTTTCAATTGCAGATCAAGATTTAGAGGGTGTTCAGCATGTTGAGCATGAGTATATAATAGAAGTTTAGGAACATGATGTGAAAATGTTGAGCAGTTGACTAGGCGTACATTAAGATCACAAGCAGAGGGAAGAACAACTAAAGGAGGGACAAATGATTTATAAAATGATGCTCACTTCATATTTTTTTAGCTTTAAAAAAGAAAAAAAAAAAAAAGTGATTGTAGTCATATCATGACAAGCATATTTTTGATAATATGTAAAAATTGAAAGAATGAATATTATATGTTAGTGAATGAATGTGAATATGTTAATTAATGAATGCTATATGTTAATGAATGAATTTTATATGTTATTAATGGATGAATGAATGATTAATGTTATATGATTGGGTATGGGGAATTAAGAGTGATGTGAGGGGGGGAGGGGCCAAATTAGCTTCCACCATCATGTGGTTGGCCCAGTTAGGTAGAGAATATTAAACTTTTCTCAAAACAAAGAGAAGCTCAATAAGGTAATGCACTTTTCAATATAAGAAATGCATCATTTGAAACATCAAACCCATATGCAAAGATGAAAGAAAGTGCTAACTTTTCACTATGGTGGCAGAAAAATGATTCTTTATACCCTGAATCCATGCTCTGCATCATAATTTGAAGTTGTTTCCATTCCAATGTTCTGAGTTTAGTTTGTTTGTATGGCTTTGTATGAATACCACATTGTGTTTTGTGTGGATTTGGTTCAAAAGCTCTGTTTCTTTTGTTTTTAGTGGTGACATAACTCTAAAATTTGACTTTTGTGTATAATAGGTTAGTGGAAAAATTGACAACTCTTAAGGGTTTTGAGGCTCGATTGAGATAGATACACAGATATTTGGATATTGTTGTTGATGGGAGGCTTCCACTTAACGATGAAATTTTGTACCATCTACATGTATGCAAAAGTTTCTCTACTTACATTCATCCCTAATCATAAATGTTGTAAATGATATTAATGCTTCAAACTTAAGATTTGTTTCATTGTTATAATGATCAAAATGTTATACTTTGTATACATTCAAGCATTCTCTTGCCCCCTACCCTTTGTTCTCTCCCCCCTCCTTTTAAGAATTTCCTTTGTCATAAAAGATTCACATTTCTGTCTCATTTACAAAAAATTATCTAAAGCGCTAGGAGTGAATAAGGATATGTAAAATATGATGGATTATGTCTAAACAACAACTTTCCATCTTATAGCTAATTAAATCCTTAATATTTGAATAGTTTAGAGCTCGAATAATGCTTGTATATGCATGTGTAGCAATAAGGGAGCCTATGTGAAGATTGAAATTTAAAACATCACTTTGGTATTTTTCCTTAGGCTGTGAAATGATATTTTGAGAAATACAAACCTACACACACATTGATATTTTTTGGCATTGCATTGAAGAATTTTTTTTCTCTTATATACCTACCCTCGGCTAGACATGGAGGTATATAATATTGGTTTCTGGGTTTATTCTATAAGTAGTTAATTTCACAGAGGAAGACTAAAATCCTCTTAATGTATTGTGTCATGAATGCATATGAATCACTTGTTGAAGGCACCATTTTGTATTCATCCGAAAAATGGTTTGTTCTTTTTTTTTTATGTTTCTTGCATGTGGTTTTTTTAGGCTCTAGAGATGTATCTCGGCTCTGTCCTTTGCACTTTTCATCTATTTTGATGATTACAGTAGATTGTCCTCATAATTTTTCATGTAGATCTATTTGTAACCTTATTTTCTACCAATTAATTTGCAAACCACTCACATATTAAGGACCATTTCACTAACTTGTAGTCATCCATTACTTCATATGTTGCAGGTTATGTACGTATGCCAATAAATCCTGATGATTGCAAGAACTTTAATCCTACAAGTGTACCCAATCTTTCTGAAGTAAAAGTCTTACCTTATTTTATAGTACTTTAAACGGTTAATTGAAGGTGCTTCTTTAGATCTGAGATAGTTGAACCCTGGATTAAAATATGGTATTATATGGGTAGTATAATGATAAAACTGAGGCCCCATTGAACAAAAATTAGGAACATAATTTACTAGACTATGAATAGTGTTACAATTATACTTTTTTCTCCTTTACCTACCTCTGCATTAATGAAAAAGATAGATCTCTATAAATCTAACCATGAAAGTGTTGAAATCTGTAGTATCTGTAGGACTCCAGAAACTATCAAACATATTCTTTTTGAATGTTTTTATGCTCAGGAAATTTGTTATTTATTCTTCCATAAGCTGAAGGTTTGGAATAGAAATGGTAAAATTAATTGGCATGATATTCTGTCTTGTAATTTCAAGCTCAAATTTGATTGTAAGCTATTTTGGTATTTCTTATCCAATGAGATCATGTGGAATTTTTGGAAGGTGAGAAATGATGATAAATTTAAGGGTATCAAGAGGGTACTTACTAAGTCTTGCAAGAGACTCACATTCTAGTTTGTTGCTCTATAGGTTTCAACTCTTGTGGAGATCTAAATGGATAATTTCTTGAAGTCAATAATTGAAGGTGCTGCTAACAATACCAGAGAGGATATGAGAAGTGGACCCACCTGTAGGTTGAGCTTGGAAGAGACCGTGCTGTTCCAAAAGGACATTTGAGCTCTAGAGAGCAATTGATGAAGCTGCAAGCCCAGAAATAGAGTGCAACCCCCAGCAGTTGGACCCCCAAGGAGAAACAATGACAAACCTTGATATTGAAGAAGTCAGAAATGAGGAGAATCTAATAAACACTATGTATTGTTTACATTGATTTGAATAGCAGCAACATATGGTGCTGTTAACAACAATTTGTATTGTCTATGCTAGTTTTGAAAACAAGTGGTGCTTTTTGGTTTCTTTCTTGCTGTGTAAAGTATTGATATGGTATATTTACTATTATGGAAATGCTTTGATGTTGTACTGATCCTAATGCCGGATAGGAATTTTCATGATATGTAATGGACCTTAAACTATTTTCAATACAAAAAAAAAGATAGTACATATTGGAAGTTCATTACATGTCTCATGTATGTGTTAGTATTCTAATTTTGTTTAAGTTGTTCAAGAGCTTGATTAGGTCAAGAATATGTTCTACAAGCTCTGTTCTCTTGACACTACTCAGCATTTTCCCTACACATTTTCTCTTCAATCCAGACGTTTCTTAACTCCTTCCCTTGTTATCCCTTGGTTGTTCTCAAGTGTAATGCTTTTTCTATGCATCTTGCAGTATGTATGTATGATCAATCATCTCTAATGAAGCATGGATAACCTTTCATGGAATTATTTTTGTAATTAGACAATTGCCATTGTGAGAATAATCATTTAATTTGTATGGCAGTAAGTCTTTTTCATATTATTTGACTTGGTATTGTAAACTTGTCTTTCCAGGATTCTCTCGGGGGGAACAACAGAACTGTGATGATAGGTAGAGTTGTTTCTTAACTCCTTCCCTTGTTATCCCTTGGTTGTTCTCAAGTGTAATGCTTTTTTATGCATCTTACAATTTTTATGTATGATCATTCATCTCTTATGAAGCATGGATAACCTTTCATGGAATTGTTGTTGTAATCGGACAATTTCCATTGTGAGAATAATCATTTAATTTGTATGGAAGTAAGTCTTTTTCATATTATTTGACTTGGTATATATTCTATGATTTAAAGAACCCAAAAATAAGAAAATTAATAGGTTCCATTTGTTTACTTGCTCTTAGACACTTGTTTAATCGGCGAGACTGATCTGGGGGATATTTTCACTAAAAATTCAAGTGTCTCCAATACTCCAAATTTCAACACCATTAGAAAGAGCTCAATGTATTGATTCCAATGAAACTTGAATGGAGCAAAAAGGAGTCTGTTTGCTTCAGTTACAGTAGTCAAACTTTTGGTCAAACTACCATCAGGGGTCGTCCAGGAAGCAAAAAAATGATTATCTAAAAAATTGATAGAATTAGTTTCAAATCAAAGAGATCATCGAGATGATTCCGACAACGTTCGTTTGAGCAAAATTTGACATCGTATGCTCGAGATATTGGCAGTCAAAGTTCGATTGACTTGGTGGCACAATGGGTGATGTGAACATGCTGACATGTTAATTCGTACTATACAGAATCCGTGTGGAAAAACCAAGGCATGACACATGGCAGTTGAGTCAGCTATACGGACCAATGAGATGCTGACACGTGTCCATCCATATGACAAATAATCAACATTATCAGCGCCCAGTCATCGTCCTAGTCAGCAGACACATCCGAGTCAGTGGCCAATTAGGTTTTGCCACATGGTGCCCTCCTAGCGTGACATGTGGCCTCTTCTTTTATCAACAGTTTGTTTGGACGTTCCAAATAAAAGGTTAAGGGGATTCGATCCCCTAACCTTCTAACTACAAGTTCACGCCTCCACCACTCGACCGAGCAACTTCCTCATGTCTATATTGGGCAATGCTTTGTTTTGTTACATAACTGCCAAAAATTGGCTATAAAAAGCTAGCGGCCAGGGTTGAACCCCTGACCGCGCAATGCCACCAACACGCTAGCGTATGTATTCAGTGATAGAATGGGATGGGTTTGTTTTATCGACTAGTTAGGCCTCATGCCTAACTAAATAACCTTAAAAGGTTATTTTTAAGTTTTAAATAAACAAAACAAACAAACCCCCCTGAAACAATGATAGCCCGAGAAAGGCTTAAAACAAAATTCTATTAATTTTGAAGGATTAGAATAATTTTGTTAAAGATTACGGGGGATATATCATAGATTTTTGTGTAAAAATGGAGAGATAAGGTGGTTTTTTTAAATCAATTGGTTAAAGGCCAATTTGAGTAAATTTGATGTATAAAAGCGGAGTTTAGGAGTGAGTTTGGGACTCAAAATTTTCAAGTCTAGGTGGTGAAGTATTGAATCAGAGGAATAGGGAAATTTTTCAAAGGAGATTATTTTGAGCCTTTTGTAAGTCAGAGTTTTGTTATGCTACCGAAGTGCTGGAAAGAAATGATCTTGGTGCAATTGTAATTCTATTTTTGGAGATTAATTGGATCGGTCTCACTCTATTGGAGTGGACACGGTGACGTAGTCACATTTGTGGCGAACTCCGTTATCAGATCATTTGCACACTCTCTCTCTTCTTCTTTCTCAATTTCATTCTTTTCACCTTCAGTTTTTAATGCATAATTTCAATAATGTACGCATGAATTGTATTTCTGCTTAATTCACATTTTAATGTGTTAATTTTGTTTATGTAATTTTGATTTCATGATTTGTAAACATTAAGAATTCAAATGCAATTAGTCTAGATCCTAATCAAATTAGAGACCCTCAGAATGTCTTACTGATAACCAGCAGTGTTCAAAACTCCTGAAGAGGTCAGATCGGTATGACATTGGATCTATCTTGCTGACGGAAGTCATCAACAAGACATGGACTATTGGAGTGAGTTTTCTATCCTGTGCCAATGATTGATCTCTCACTAATGGGTTGGCTTCGATGGTCATCACCAAGAGTCTCTGCGATGGTACATTTCAACGAATATTTAAAAAAAAAAAAATTTACATTTTTTCATTGTAATTTCGACAAAACTGACCGACAAATCACCGAAAAGGTCCGATGAAGTTGCTATAGTTACGAAAAAGGCTTCATTGAAACTCCTTGCCTGATTCATCACAATTCCGATGAAGTCCATCGATGAATCATAGAAAAGGTCTGAGGAAGGCTTCGTCATAACACCTTGCCACTTTCATCACAATTTCGATGGACACCGACGAATCACAGAAAAGGTTCGACGAAGTTGCTTAGTTGCAATGAAGGCTTCATCGTAACTCCTTACCCATTTTGATGCAATTTCAACAAACTCCAACATCAAATCACATAAAAGGTCCGATGAAGGTGCTTAGCTATGACGAAGGCTTCATCACAACTCCTTTCCCATTTCGTTGAAATGGTGATGAATTTATGTTGTTTCGATGTTGTAGAAGAGCCATTGTAATTGCATTTTGGTTATAATTTGTCGGTGGATACATGAAGTTTTTTGTTGATATTTCGATGAACATCTGAGTCGTTTTATGATGCCGACGACCGACGAATCTATGACGTTATTTTAACATTTAATATGTCATCAGAATTTTGACAAAAAAATAGCGATGAGATTATTTTTGTCATTTTGTTGCTTTTTTGACAAATATTTGTTGAACGACCGAGAAACGTTTGTCAAAAAATGGAGCCAAATTTAGTAGTGACAACCTAAAAAACATTTCAAAAACATCCAAATATTGGAAAAAATCCATCTGTCTCTTCTTTCTTTCACCCATAATAACATCACGCATAGTAAACGATCATCATCCTCAACCTTTGGTAAAACAATTGGAAACAAGTCTAGCAAGTTAAAAGTGAAAACTCAAAAACGTCAAGTGTCAGGGTTAAGTTAGTATGTAAACAAGTTGGTCAACTCTTTGTGTCAATAGCCTATCATCCAATCAATCACATTTCAATCATCTGATAACATCATTTCCTAGGATGTATCCTTCCTACAATGTACATTATTTATCAAAAAGAACACTTTGGATGAACGAAAGGACGTGCCGCCATCCACTAACATGTCCTAAGATGTATCCTTCCTACAATGGGAATTATCTTTTGGCAATAGTTTTGGTTCTTATCCTTAAAAACATATTCCCTTTTGGTTAGCGGTATTGAAGAACATCAACTTGTTTATTTACTTTATCTTTGTCTTTTGACTTATCTCTTTGTGCTCATTCCAATAACCTCTCAGTGATGCCCAAACAAATGGATTTAGAGAGATAGGAATGGGGCAACAAACATTATCTTCTATCTGCTATGCTTGTTGGATGTTCTTGTAATATAACTTGGTGATTACTTGCTTTGTTAGATATGTATGGAGGGTGTTTTGGGTAGCTTGTTGACTATTGCATTGATAGGTTATACCTTTCTGTGTTTTGGTCCAAGATGTTTGAAACTTCTAAGGTGCATCTTAGCAAGGTTTCCATATCTCAGGTGTGAACAAGAGTACTCCTATCTATTTGTCGAGTCAAAGTCCATCACACTAAGTGCAACACCATCCTAGTTCTTTATACCTTGATGCATCGTGCTTATGCGTGTTATCAAACATAAGGTAAGTGGCCCTTTTAAAATCCCAATTCTTGATAAGCAAATCATCCATTTCTCATCATCATCTCTCATAAAGTTGGCTTGTTTGATCCTCTTGTCATCATCTCATTTCTCATTTCTTCTTTTCCGCACTAACATCATACCAGAATAGTTAATCATCATCGCCAGTGCATCCATCCTACATCCACAAACCATCAACATTCTACACATCATCTCACTTGCATGGTTCATCATCATAATATAGACCTGTTAGTCTAAGCATCTCATAAAACCATACATTTACATAAAACATCCAATGCATAATCATATAGGCATTATCGCATCATCCATCTCACATGCATTGCATTATTATTTAAGTTGTTTAGAATAATATAGATTGGTTATTCTAAGCATCTTAAAACCATCTCATTTGCATCATCATCAAAATCATCCATTTTGAACCTCTTTATCATGAGATCGACCCTCAAATCGAATCTTTTCACTTGATCTCTTGAGGGGGAAATGTACCAGTGTAATTTTTTCCGTTGGGGCATTTAAAAAAAATAGATTTTTTTTTAATTTTGATCACGGTAAGTTTATTCTTTGAACCAATGCAACAAGTACATTTCTTTGAAGAGGGGAAAAATGTAGACATGCAAAATTAGCATATTGCATTTAATCAAGTCCACTCATCAAATAAATCAAGTTCATTAAATTCAATCTCTAAAGTCATTCATTTAAATTAAATAAATCAACTTTATTTAATTTAATCCTAACATCACCCTCTTTGATTAAATAAATCAAATCTTTATTTAATTAAATCTGAAATCATCTTTCATCTCCTTTTGATTTAGTTTAATCCTTACATCTAATTCAAATGAGTCAAATCATCTAATCCTCTTTTAAATTAACTAAATCAGGATTAAATCTAATCTAATGCATGTCACATTCTCTAGATTTTCCCACTTGCACAAATAAAGGATTTTAACTAATTTATTAAATCCTCATTTTCCCTCAACAAGGCATCTTTGGAGAATATTCCCTCAAATTTTAATTCAAATCAAGTTGACTTATCCCTTCCAACATGGCACTAACTCCCCTTTTACATGTCTACCACTTGGCATTTAAGTCCCTTTTTCTTCCTCCAACAAGCCAAATTTGAAATTTGAAAAGGCCAACTAATCTCATTTATTGACACATTGACCAAAACTTGCACATCCTCCATCCACTTACATTTGGACAAGTGGCTCCTTCCTATTGGTTGAATCTTTGTACCGCATTGCTCTCTTTTGGGTATTCTTCCAACTTGATATTCTATAAATTGGAGGTCTCATTTCTCATTTTAGCATCCACAATCTTCATGCAAAGTTACTCTCTCCATATTGAGAGCTAATTTTTCCCATTATCATTTGGAACATTTATTTGTCAAGGGTTGGGAAAGGGTCACTTTTTACAACAAAGTGACACCAATCCACTATGGGATAGGTATGCATTTGTCCTTCTTTGATACTTTCAATTAGTTTATTTGGTCATTTTGTTTGTGAAGTATGGTGCATTATCTCATAGGAGCATTTAGTAAATTTGCATGAACTAACCTTTGTCATGGAGTTTAGAATGTATGCAGATTTTATTGGTGCTCACAGGGGTATTTAGTCATTGTGCTCAACTTTCCCAACTTTTCCACCTTGCCTATATAAGCAAGGTTACATTGCACATTCTACTAAAATGTTTTACCATCTCTTGATAATATCAATTAGGCTTATTTGTGTGCATGTATTTTTTGGAAGTAGATCTTAGATAAAAAAATTTATGATCTTGTAAATCATAACATGACATAATCTGATCCATGCAAGAAAAAATACTCTCAAAATACTGCACCTATCCTACTAAATATTTCTTTTTCTTTGGAAGATTTCATTTGAGTTTGTAGTTTATTTGAGGGTTTCTTGACATTTTCTTATGGATTTTTTTATATATCTTTGTATACATGCAAAATTAACATTCTACATTAATCAGGTTCACTCATCAACTAAACTAGATTTCACATTAGGTCCATTCATCAATTAATCAGGTTCACCTTCATTCACTTAGCAGGTGATTTCATTAATCTACATTTCTTAAGGTCATTTATTTAAAATCAAGCAAACATTATCATTAGCCTTTTAATAAATCAAACATCCATTTTAATCAAATCCTAAATCATATTCCATCATTTTCTAATTCAAATAAATAAAATATCAAAGTCGTAAAAGTCAACTCACCTAATCATCATTAAACTAACATAATCATCATTTATTTAATCTAACCATGATTAAATACTAATCTCACCCACTTGCACAAATAAATCAATTTTATTGATTTATTAAAAATCCCCATTTTCCCTCAACATGACAAGTTGATTTGTCCCTCCAACATTGCATTTATTGCTTTTTTTCTTGTCCCCCTCTCAAAATTTATTGCAAAATTTGAATTCAAATTCTCCCTCTCATGGGCACTCTTCCCAAATCTTGCACAACCATTGGCCTATCATTATTTGACAAATGGCCTCTCCTCATTGGTGGATCTTTAGTCTGACATTCACCATCTTGGCCAATTTATCATAAAGAAAATCAATAAAAGAAGGCCTTCATTCTCATTCATGGATCCACAACTTTTATGCAAGGTTACTCTCTTAATTTGAGAACTCATCTTGCTCATCATTTCCATTGCATTTACATCATCTTGAGCTTTGATCAAGGATTGGGAAAGGGTCACTAGCACATGTGACACCAATCCAGTATGGAATAGGTAACTTGTGGTTGCTTTCATAATGCTTTTAGTTTTTCATCCTTTGTTGCATTTTTGAAGCATTTGCAAGGTATTTCATGGAGGCATTTTGATAGATTTGTGAAATACTAACCCCTATATGAAGTTTAGTGTTTGCAGATTTTATGCCTACAATCTTAATTGAAATTTGTGTCCAATTTTCTCATTTGTGCTATGTGGAAATATAATATCCTTTGTACACTATTAGATTTATTAAACTAAAGTAGATGTAACAAACTAAAAAAAATAAAAAAATTAGTAGACTTAAAAGAGGGCATAAATGGAAAGGATGGTGGATGTAATAGCAGTGTAGGATTAACTACTATATTTTTAGTAGACCTAAAAGAGGGGAGAAATCTAAATGACGATGGTTGACGTAGGAGTGTTGTATGATTGACTTTAATAAAGTGTGCTATAAAATATGTTCTAAAGATTGGAAAAACATTTGTATTTTCGGCAATGGTATAAGAATCTTAAAATCATCAAAAAGATCTTTTATAAGCAAGTGAAAAAATAAGAGATGATTCTTTAAGTATTAAAATTAAAATCATATTTCATTAGAATAAATCAAGATTAAAGATGATGAAAAAAGCACGTCTGGTTATGTATTTAATTTTGAGACTGGAGTTGTCTCATGGTCTTCAAGGAAACAGCCAATAGTCTGTCTTTCATCAGCTGAAGCAGAATATGTGGCAGCCACAAGTGCAATCTGGATAAGAAGAATTTTGAAAGAATTGCAAAATGAACAAATGGAGGCAACAAAAATTTACTGTGATAATAATTTAGCCATAGCTCTCTCAAAAAATCCAGTCTTCCATAAGAGAAGCAAGCACATTGATACCGGGTATCACTTTATTAGGGAATTAATTAACAATGGTGTCATATTTTTACAGTTTTGCAGATCAGAAGAGCAAAGTGCAGATATTTTCACAAAGGCACTAGGAAGAGATAATTTCATTTTTCAAAGAAACAGATTGGGCATGGTGGACAGTGTAGTTATGTTTAAGGAGGAGTGTTGGAATGTAAACCCAACTGCTGCCGTCAGCTCCAGCTGCTACCGTCCTCCTACCTGCCACTATCGGAAGACCCCTGTAGTGTCATGCCTCAACTACACCGCCAGCCGTTAACTGCCAGTCAACAAACTGTTGCCTGTTATATCGCATTATGGGTTGTTACCCATTGTGATACTTTGGGGAACCATTTACCAAGCTACCTCCGCCAAAGGATATTTCTTAATACAAAAAATTGATATTTAAGTTTTAATATTAAAGTAAAGGACACTTTATTTAATACGTTTTGTTTGGGAAAAGTTAGTTAGGTAATTTGTAAATAAACTTTATTTTGTGCCCTCCCTTCCGTGAATGTTTTTCACGTGACTTTTAACTTTTACCTATATTGGTATATGCATTTTTACTTTGAAAGATAAGGTGAATGTGAACATACAGAAATTAATGAGCAGCAACTCTGTGTTAAAGATATTATTTTATGTGAAAATTCCTCTGCCTTTTTCCTTCACAAGAGCTGATGGTGAAAACACATCCAAGTCCTTGAGTGAAAACCACATTGTGGCACTCACTGACAAGAAAATAGTAAAAAGAAAGGACGTATCTAATGGTGAAAACCTTTATGAGGCTCCCGAGGATGAAGGATTCAATCTTCCCTTAAGAGCTATTCATCAAGCGAAGTCAGCAGTCTTGGCCGAAAAGTGCAATCCGGTCAACATAGGAACAGAGGAGACCCCACATATCACATTTTATGCACAATCACTATTATCAAAAGAGCAAGAACTCCTAGCAGCATTCCTAAGGGAAAGACAAATAAACTTTGCATGGAGTTATGCTGATATGCCAGGACTTGATCCAAATACTGTGGTCCACCACCTAGCAATGTATCTGGATGCAAAACCTGTTAGAAAAAAGCTTAGAAAAATGCATCCTCAAATTGCTTTGTTAGTCAAAATGGAGCTCAAAAAGCTATTAGATGCTGGATTCATCTGACCAATTGATTATCCAGAATGGGTATCGAACTTGGTACCTGTTTGAAAACCTGATGGAGCTATCAAAATCTATACATATTTTAGAGATTTGAACAAAGCATGTCCCAAGGATGAATTTCCACTTCGCAATATCGATATGATAGTGGAAATGACAATAGGGCACTAGATGCTATCGTTAATGGACAGATTTTTAGGATATAACTAGATAATGATAGCAAAAGAAGATCAACACAAGATGACTTTCACTTGCCAATGGGGAACCTACTGCTGGAACATGATGCCATTTGGCCTAAAGAATGTAGGAGCAACCTATCAAAGGGCCATGATGCTGATATTTCATGATATGATTCACAAAATAGTCAAAGACTATGTGGATGACATCCTAGCTAAATCAAGAAAAAGACAAGATCATATAGCAACCCTAAGTGCTATCTTTGACAGATTGGAGGAATACTTGATCTTATTGGAAAAATGTCAACAACATGGAGACCTCATCCATGTTCCAGCTCAAGAGCTTCACCCGATCGTCACACCATGGCCCTTCCAATAATGGGGACTTGATCTTATTGGCAAAATCTCACCCACCTCATCCAATGGCCATAAATTCATTAACACTATAACTGAGTACTTCATAAAGAGGGTGGAAGCCATACCCATGACCTATATCACTAGAAAGTATATCTCAAAATTCATCCTGAACTATCTCATCTATTGTTATGGTGTCCCACAAGCCATTATCTCAAATAATGGGACACCCTTCAAGAATGAGGAGGTTCGCGACTTGTGTGAGAAATTCAAAATCCAACATCGCTTCTCCACCCCATACTATCCCCAAGGCAATGGCCAAGCAGAAGCCACGAATAAAACCATCCTCAAAATCCTCAAGAAAATAGTCAATGACACAGGTCGTGACTGGCACTTGTAGCTTAATCCCGCCCTCTGGGCTTATCAAACCAGCATCCGCACACCCACTGGCACCACCCCCTTTTCCTTGGTGTACGAATCAGAAGTTGTACCCCCCATTGAGATTGAGCTCCCATCCCTCAGAATATCACTGCAAAATCTCATCACTAATGAAGAATATTGTGTTTCAAGATTAAATGATCTGGAGTTACTAGATGAGAGATGCATAGATGCTTTGAATCATCTGTAATTCTATCAAAATAGACTCAAACAAAGCTACAACAAGAAGATCAGAAGCAGGAGTTTCCAAGTAAGAGAATTGGTCTTAAAAGAAAATCAGAGGAATGTCCCAAATCCCAGCAGCAAAGGCAAGTTCGAACCCAATTGGTTAGGGTCTTTCATCGTCACAACAAGCTATAAATCAGGGGCATATCACTTATCAACACCCAAAGGGGAACCTTTGCAGGAGCCAATGAATAGCTTCCATCTCAAAAAGTTTTATTCCTAATTCTTCCAAGGTATAGAACAAAAAAAATCCAAAAAAATCAGAAAAAGTCTAAAAAAATGGTTACTTCGGCGAAAACCTAGGAAACAGGTGTCTTGGTGACAACAAAAAAATAAAAAAAGAAAGAAATCCAAAAAAATTAGAGAAAGGATGAAAAAAATTGTCCTCTAGTGAAAACCACTTCGGTGGCACTTTGGGCAAGTACCACAGTGAAAACCTGGCAAACAGGTGCCTTGTGTAAATAAGCACTTTTCATCCATCGAGACCTTTATGGCTTGATCTGCGTCATCCATCCATTTCACTTCTATCATTTATCACATTTAGATCTCCATCCATCACACATCCACTCACATCCGCACCATAGCTTGGTCCTGTGCTCATATCATGATCCCTCCTAGTACTACTCGGTCGATTCTCAAGGTCAGTTTGTCCTTCCTTTATCAGAGTAGTCTATTGCATCACGGCACGTTCTCATTGGATCGGATTCGTGTATGGTCTTAAAGTCCCCAAAATCAGAAAAACAAAAAACATCAAAAATTAGAAAATCCAAAAACATCAAACATCAAAAATCCAAAACATTAGAAAATCCAAAAACATCAAAAATTAAAAAATCCAAAAACATTCAAAACATATCAAAATCCAAAAACAAAAGGTCAAAAATTTATTCAAAAAACCAAAAATAAGGTCGTCTTGTCGAACTACATCATCTCTGAGTTTGAACGTACGAAAGGTTGATCTTTGATCACCCCCTGAGACATTTAGGTCAGTCCTATAGGAGTCTGTCATAATAAACTGACAATTCATCATGTATATCTTCATCTGTAAATTGGTCAAGTCATCAGTCGAACTACGTGGTCTCTGCATGTATAACGTAGGCAAGGCTAATCTGTCAATCAGCCCCTGAGACCCCTAAAGAATGTAGGAGCAACCTATCAAAGGGCCATGATGCTGATATTTCATGATATGATTCACAAAATAGTCGAAGACTATGTGGACGACATCCTAGCTAAATCAAGAAAAAGACAAGATCATATAGTAACCCTAAGTGCTATCTTTGACAGATTGGAGGAATACAAAGTCAGACTAAATCCCAAGAAGTGCATCTTTGGCATACAATCAGGAAAATTACTAGGATACATAGTCTCCATGAGGGGTATCGAGGTGGATCTGGCAAAAGTCAAAGCAATCCTCGAGATGGAAGCACCAAGGAACTTAAAACAACTGAGAGGTCTCCAAGGAAGGCTCCAATCCATTAGAAGGTTCATAGAACAACTGGAAAACAAGCAGAACCCATATTCTCACCTACTTCACAAAGGAGTATCATACAAATGGGATACAAAATGCGAAGAGGCATTCAACAAAATAAAGGAATATCTACTGACACGGCTAGTCTTAATGCCGCCTATCCCAAAGAAGCCATTGATCTTATATGCGTCAGCAACAACAGTAGCCCTTGGAGCTCTCCTAGCCCAACATGATGAAAACGGAATAGAGAGGGCTATCTACTATATCAGTAGGACAATGGTTGGCCACGAGCTAAATTACTCATTCATCAAGAAAGCTTGCCTCCCATTAGTGTTTACATCCCAAAAATTCAGACACTACATGTTGGCACACAAGATAAAGCTCATTACGAAAATTGATCCCCTCAATTATCTCTTATCCAAGGCAATGCTCATGGGCAAAATGGAAAAATGGGTGATGATACTATCAGAGTATGACATCAAGTATGTGGAAAGAAAAGCCATTAAAGGCCAAGTTATTGCAAATCAACTAGCAGAAGCACCCATATATTCTGAGAATTCTCTTGTATCTGAATTTCCAGACAAATCCATCTTTAACCTCAATGTAGCCGATCACTGGAAATTATACTTCGACGACTCATACACACAACACAGATCAGGAGCTGGTATCTTCTTCATCACCCCCCAAGGGGATTGCATACGACAGTCATACAAACTAGCATTCCCTTGCATGAACAACATAGTGGAATACGAGGCTTTGACTATAGGTCTCAGGATAGCAGTGCAATGGAATATCATAGCCCTCAAAGTCTACGGAGACTCTCAGTTGATCATAAATCAGGTGAATGATGAATATCAGACTAAGGATGACAAGCTAACTCCATACAAGAAATTGGTGGAGACTCTCAAAGAATCCTTCATTGACATAACATTTGAGCAGATTCCAAGAACCAACAACAGAGCCGCTGACGCCATGGCTACAATTGGGTCTCTAGTAGACATCCCTCACAACATGCCAAAATATGAATTTTTGATCGAGCAGCTTCTCGTTCCCACATTCAAGGTACCATAATCAGAATATGTGTGTGAAATTATTGGTCCTGGTGATCCTTGGTATCATGACATCTACACTTATCTTCGCATAGGAGTCATACCCGTTGACCTACCATCGAGCCTAAAATAAACCTTTATCAAAAAGGCATCCAGATTTGTCATCCTAGGTGATACCTTATACCGTAGAAGCATAGAAGGTACCTTACTGTGCTATCTAAATGTTGAGGAGGCATTAACCGCTCTGACCGAGGTTCATAATGGTATATGTGGCTCACACTCGAGTGGGATGACAATAGCCAAGAAACTGCTGAGGCTGGGGTATTACTGGCCCACAATGGAAAGAGAAGCACATGATCATGCTAAGAGGTGTTTACAATGTCAACAACATGGGGACCTCATCCATGTTCCAGCTCAAGAGCTTCACCTGATCGTCACACCATGGCCCTTCTCACAATGGGGACTTGATCTTATTCAAAAAATCTCACCCACCTCATCCAATGGCCATAAATTCATTATCACTTCAACTGAGTACTTCACAAAGTGGGTGGAAGCCATACCCATGACCTATATCACTAGAAAGCAGATCTCAAAATTCATCTTGAACTATCTCATCTATTATCTCATCTATTGTTATGGTGTCCCACAAGCCATTATCTCAGATAATGGGACACCCTTCAAGAATGAGGAGGTTCGTGACTTGTGTGAGAAATTCAAAATCCAACATCGCTTCTCCACCCCATACTATCCCCAAGGCAATGGCCAAGCAGAAGCCACGAATAAAACCATCCTCAAAATCCTCAAGAAAATAGTCAATGACCTGGTCATTGGTACGGCGCCTTAGCAATCCAGCCTCTAGGCTTATCAAGAGCCGGCATCCGCTTTTGCTTGGTGCCACCTTTTTCCTTGGTGTCTGAGATGGAAGCTATACTCCCCCATTGAGGATCGGCTCCCATCCCTCGAGGAATATCACTACAAAATCCTCATCAGCGATGAAGAATATGGGTTTCAAGATTAAATGATCACGGAATTACTTACTAGATGAGAGATGCATAGATGCTTTGAATCATCGCAAGTCTATCAAAATAGACTCAAACAAAGCTACAACAAGAAGATGGAAAGCGGGTTTCAAGTTAAGAGGTGGTCTTAAAGAAATTAGAAGAATGTCCCAAATCCGGCCTTAAAGGCAAAGTTCGAGACTTCGATTGGTTAGGGCCTTTCATCGTCACAATAAACTACTCGTCGAGGGGCATGTCGGGTTATCAACATCCGAAGAGGACAGCACAAGGGCGATGAATAAGCTTCCATCTCAAAAGTTTTATTCCTAATTCTTCCAAGGTACAAAAATCCAAAAAATAGAAAAAGTCTAAAAAGAAGTAGTTGCTTAGTGAGAAACACGGCAGAAGCGAGGGTGTCTTGAGTGATAACAAAAAATCAAAAATCAAGCATCAAAATTAGAAAGGATCAAAAATTGTCCTCTGGTGAAAACCACTTCGGTGGCACTTTGGATGAGTACCTTGGTGAAAACTTGGCAAACAGGAACCTTGTGTAAATAAGCACTTTTCATCCACCGAGGTTAGCACATGGTGATCTGCATCATCCATCCATTTCACTTCTATCATCCATGCGCGTTTTAGATCTACGTCATCCGCATCCACTCATCAGCACCAATGCATCCATCATGCATCCATTTTGCATTCATCTTTGCATCCGCAATCATGAATTCTTCATATCCATCTCACATGAATCATCATCATAATATAGATCTGTTAGTCATCTCATAAATCATCCATTGCATAATCACAGCATATCCCATCATCCATCTCATACATCAAATCATCATTTAAGTTGTTTAAGATAATATAGATTTGTTATTCTAAGCATCTTAAAATCATCTCATTTGCATCATCATCCATAACCATCCATTTTGAACCTCTTTATGGCAAGATTGACCCTCAAATTGAATCTTTTAAGCAGTCTCTCGAGGGGCAATGTACGATGTATGCTCATTGGGGCATCAAAAAAAATAAGATATTTTTATGTCAGCGGCAAGTTTATTCTTTGAACCAATGCAACAAGTACATTGCTTCAAAGAGGGGCTAAATGTAGACATGCAAAATTAACATTCTACATTAATGAGGTTCACTCATCAACTGAACTAGATTTCACATTAGGTCCATTCATCAATTAATCAGGTTCACCTTCATTCACTTAGCAGGTAATTTCATTAATCTACATTTCCTAAGGTCATTTATTTAAAATCAAGCAAACATTATCATCAGCCTTTTAATAAATCAAACATCCATTTTAATCAAATCCTAAATCATATTCCATCATTTTCTAATTCAAATAAATCAAATATCAAAGTCCTAAAAGTCAACTCACCTAATCATCATTAAACTAACATAATCATCATTTATTTAATCAGCCATGATTAAATGCTAATCTCACCCACTTGCGTTACTCTAGATATCTCCTTGCACAAATAAATCAATTTTATTGATTTATTAAAAACCCTCATTTTCCCTCAACATGACAAGTTGATTTGTCCCTCCAACATTGCATTTATTGCTATTTTTCTTGTCCCCCTCTCAAAATTTATTGCAAAATTTGAATTCAAATTCTCCTTCTCATGGGCACTCTTCCCAAATCTTGCACAACCATTGGCCTATCATCATTTGACAAATGGCCTATCCTCATTAGTGGATCTTTAGTCCCACATTCACCATCTTGGCCAATCTATCATCAAGAAAATCTATAAAAGAAGGCCTTCATTCTCATTCATGGATCCACAACTTTTATGTAAGGTTACTCTCTTAATTTGAGAACTCATCTTACTCATCATTTCCATTGCATTTACATCATCTTGAGCTTTGATCAAGTATTGGGAAAGAGTCACTAGCACATGTGACACCAATCTAGTATGGAATAGGTAAGTTGTGGTTGCTTTCATAATGCTTTTAGTTTTTCATCCTTTGTTGCATTTTTGAAGCATTTGCAAGGTATTTCATAGAGGCATTTTGATAGATTTGTGAAATACTAACCCCTATATGAAGTTTAGTGTTTGCAGATTTTAATGGATGCCTACAATCTTAATTGAAATTTGTGTCCAATTTGCTCATTTGTGCTATGTGGAAATATAATATCCTTCGTACACTATTAGATTTATTAAACTAAAGTAGATGTAACAAACTAAAAAAATAAAAAAAATTAGTAGACTTAAAAGGGGGCAGAAATGGAAAGGATGGTGGATGTAATAGGAGTGTAGGATTAACTACTATATTTTTAGTAGACCTAAAAGAGGGGAGAAATCTAAACGACGATGGTTGACATAGGAGTGTTGTATGATTGACTTTAATAAAGTGTGCTATAAAATATGTTCTAAAGATTGGAAAAACATTTGTATTTTTGGCAATGGTATACAAATCTTAAAATCATCAACAAGATCTTTTATAAGCAATTGAAAAAAGAAGAGATTATTCTTTAAGTATTAAAATTAAAATCATACTTCATTAGAATAAATCAAGATTAAAGATGACGGAAAAAGCACATCTGGTTATGTATTTAATTTTGGGACTAGAGTTGTCTCATGGTCTTCAAAGAAGCAGCCAATAGTCTGTCTTTCATCAGCTGAAGCAGATTATGTGGCAGCCACAAGTGCAGTCTGGATGAGAAGAATTTTGAAAGAATTGCAAAATGAACAAATGGAGGCAACAAAAATTTACTGTGATAACAATTTAGCCATAGCTCTCTCAAAAAATCCAGTCTTCCATAAGAGAAGCAAGCACATTGATACCAGGTATCACTTTATTAGGAAATTGATTAACAATGGTATCATATTTTTAGAGTTTTGCAGATCAGAAGAGCAAAGTGCAGATATTTTCACAAAGGCACTGGGAAGAGATAATTTCATTTTTCAAAGAAACAGATTGGGCATGGTGGAATGTTTAAGGGGAAGTGTTGGAATGTAAACCCAACTGCTGCTGTCACCTCCAGCTACTACCGTCCTCCTACCTACCACTGTCCAAGACCCCTGCAGTATCATGTCTCATCTACACCGCTAGCCAGTCAACAGTGATACTATGGGAAACCATTTACGAAGCTACCAAAGGATATTTCGTAATACGGAAAATTGATATTTAATTTTTAATATTAAAGTAAAGGACACTTTATTTAATACATTTTGTTCAGGAAAAGTTAGTTAGGTAATTTGTAATAAATTTTATTTTGTGCCCTCCCTTCCATGAATGTTTTTCACGTGACTTTTAACTTTTACCTATATTGGTATATGCATTTTTACTTTGAAAGATAAGGCGAATGTGAACATACAGAAATTAATGAGCAACAACTCTGTGTTAAAGATATTATTTTCTATGAAAATTCCTTTGCCTTTTTCCTTCACAAGAGCTGATGGTGAGAACAGAACTTGAGGAAATATTATTGGTCCAACAAATTATAAGAAATTTTGAATCCCTACCGAAGTGTTGGGCACATTTAACCTTGATTAATGGAAAATTCACCGTCAATAATTCATCAATAATTCACCGTGGTTGAAAATTCACCGTCAAGTCTTTCATAAACTTTGATTTTATTAAAAATATTACTTTCGGTGAATTTTCGGCCATGGTGAATTGTTGGCGGTGAATTTTTCCACTATTACACAACAATTTGTTATAACTACTTTACATTAGTTTTATTCTTCAAAGGTATACCACTAATGGACCTAGAATGATGTTCTATAATAAATACTCTTAATACTTATGTTATGGTGGTCTCATAAATACATTATCAATCAAACCCTAATATGTTTTTTTTTAGTGATTATTGCCATCCTTTTCAAATAAATAAAGAAATTCTTTAAATACAACAACTAATATTATAAATTTATAGAATATGCATTAAATCAACTATAATAACTAGTGAAATAATAAAAAATAAGTATATTTAAATTTTGAATTTTAAAAAGAGGATATTAAATCTATAATTAAGTAAAGGTTTGCACTTGTAAACTTTATTTCACATAATACTTAAAAATCTAAAACATGAGGAATACATTTTTAAAAATTAATAATAATAATTTAGATATAAACTAAATTTGTATATAAGTAATTTTTTTTATATTTTAAATAATATAAATAATAATAAAAAATACAAGAAATATTTAGTCAATTAAAGAAATGTATATAATTTTTTAATATGGTACAATATATTTTTATATAGATGATATATTAAATATCTGTTTTCATATTAATTAGATAATAAAGGTAATTTAATGATAATGATAATTATAAATTAATGTAGAATTTAAATGTGTAAATAAAATAAAATAAAAATATGGTATTTGATTTTGATTTTAATGATGTTTTTTTTTTTGTTTAGATGTCAAATATCTATTTTACAATATTTATAATGTTTGTTTTCTATTATTGACTTAAAAATTCAATTAATCTATAGAGGAGAAGTGATCTTAGTAGTTGCGAGAATGATTTGATGCAAGATTCATATTCTTCTAAGTTCGATTCCTAAAAGATGCTAGGTGATGTGCTATAATAAATACTCTAATGATTTCATTATGGTGCTTTTATAAATGCTCTATCAATCAAATCTTATAGAAGATATTATTTTCAAATGAACAAGACTACAAATAAATAAAATATAATAAATAATCATCACCTAGTAATCATCACCTGTACTACGTTTACAAAGGTGCAAGATAAGAATGTGGCTTCGGCAGGGATTCAAAATTTCTTATAATTTGTTGGGCCAATAATATTTCCTCGGGTTCTGTTCTCACCATCAGCTCTCCTTCAAAACTGTTTTTTTTTAAATAAATCAATGGAAATTATTAGCAGGCACTACGGTGGTTCATTCATATTGAAGTAAATCCAGTAGAAACCAATCTACGACCATCCTATCTACCCGTGAGAGCTAGTCTTATCATATTCTTTTTAATGCTTAGAAGAACGACGCCATTTAGGATCTGGTAGATTTAAATTCGTAACAATTTTTATACAGGTAGAAACACAACGCAGTCACAGGAAGAGGTATATGCGCAAAACCTAGTCATGAGGAAAAAGACAAAGCCTTGTAGGGCTCCGGGCCTTCATGACTGGTCACAGGAAGAGGAATCTCCTCTCCAATCAACAGCTTCTCTGAATGCAGTGAAAGTGCATTCAGAAGGCGAAGGGCATTCCAACCAAATGCAAGGGCCTCCGATTGAAGAGATATCAGATTTGGCAAACCCAGAGTCTCCTCTCCCATCAACAGCTTCTCTGAATGCAGTGAAAGTGCATTCAGAAGGCGAAGGCCATTCCAACCAAATGCAAGGGCCTCCAATTGAAGAGGTATCAGATTTGGCAAACCCAGAATCTCCTTTCCCATCAACAGCTTCTCTGAATTCAGCGAAAGTGCATTCAGAAGGCGAAGGGCATTCCAACCAAATGCAAGGGCCTCGAATTGAAGAGGTATCAGATTTGGCAAACCCAGAGTCTCCTTTCCCATCAACAGCTTCTCTGAATTCAGCGAAAGTGCATTCAGAAGGCGAAGGGCATTCCAACCAAATGCAAGGGCCTCGAATTGAAGAGATATCAGATTTGGCAAATCCAGAGAGAGTGATCGGTGGCAGGTTAAAGTATATTTCATGCTTAGCTAATTCAAATAATCTGTGTGTACATTTTTGTGTTCTGCTTCTCTGATCTTAGACAAAAGTAAAGGGTGATACTTTATAGAATTAGGGTTTTATTCGAAAATCAATGCGTAGTTGTGTATTAATTGATGACTGTTTCTTTTTGCAGCCAGGATAGTCAGGTTAAGAATCACAACGCAGGTATATCATCCTTCTCTTTATAAAATGTCTGTTATTTCTTTTGGTTTGGCTACTGTACCCCCCAATAGATGTCTTTCTCTTGCTCGGGGTTGTGCTTTTACTGTATCAGAGTTATGAGATCTCCTACTCTTTAAACGGCTATGATTCTAAATTCTCTTTTTTTAGGTCATTATATAGAGACCGAACTAGCAAATGAAACAATTTATTGGATTAAAATGATATTTGTGCAGATGAAGGTGGAGTGGAGAATGTTAACCAGCCTCCTCATTATCGGATAAGGAAGATACCAAACATACCCAGATCCGTTAGGGATCATCTGAGAATAGCAAGAATGAAAAAGTAGGCCATATTGCTAGTGAGAATTTAAGACTTGATTTTGTATGCTGGACAAGGATCTGATACAAATGTTTGATTCGAAATGTTTTCGATCTTAACAGATTTGATTTATAACAGACTATAAGCTATCAGTTAATTGTGTATAACTCTGAAGCCATGTCTTGAATGCCTGCTCATTGAGACATGGCAGATAAATTGAGGTTTGAACTTGCTATCATTATTTGTGTTTTTCAATGGTTCAATCATTTTAATATATATCATTATCTGTGTTTTTCAATGGTTCATGTTATTAAAATTTTATGGATCAAACACTACTATTTCATGGTTCATGTTATTAAAATAATTTAATAGGTGACTCCGATGATTCAGTTACCTCTAGGCGAGATATAATTGCTCAGTTCATTTTATAGAATTTTTTTTTTAATTATATAGATATCTATATATATATTTTCACTCTTGATTCAAATATAAATCAGAAATTTGAAAATCACAGTTGCACAAAAAGATATATATAAATAACAGTATTTATTGACAGACTTCAACAAAATAAATAGCCCTCTTTATCTCTCTACAGTAGCAGCAAGGTTTAAAAGAGCCTTTTATCTTTAAAAGGAGCTTTTACATGACACATATTATTTGCTGCAGTCGAACAGAAATTAAATGAACTCTTGAAAACAAATTAGGTAAATAAAAAACAAGCTAATTAAAAAGAGAAAAGCTACCAGTTACTGCTCTTCAATAATAAACGTTCTAATTTTTCTTCTTTGATAATCAGTAGTGTGATTGTTTGACTGGTTTGTAAAATATTATTGAGAAAAGTTTTGGTGAAGATATTAGCAATTTGTTTAGATATACGGTAAAACTTCAATTCTATTTGTTCATTTTAAATTAAATATTAAATAAAATAATATTAGATTTTTTATGTGTTTCAATATAGTATGAATATAGGATTTTTTTCTTATTGCAATTGTGCTATTATTGTATGCTCTTGGAACAAGTATACATCTTGAAAGATCTTTCTAATCAATATGGCTTGACAACTGTGGATGTGGTAGCAATATATAGTACTTAACATGATGAGATAGCCAATATTTTCTTTGTTCTTACTACTCCAAGATACAATTCTAGATGTAAGTGATAAAACCCCCCGCTTGACATTTTTTATTAAAATTAATTTATTCCAAAATTTGTGTAGCACCTATATAATCTAATACTATTTTTTGAAGCATGCTAATGAGACTCATGTAGATCTTGCATGCACTAAAAGATTAAAGTCATTACATACATTATATTGGATCTAGTTATTGTGAGATACATGAGGCTCCCAACCAAGTTTTTATATAAAATAACATTTATCTTGGAACTTGCATATTTCATAACCAATTTCTCACCAAATGCTAAATGAGTTGAAACTATTATTCATGTCTTTATTCTAAACTCCTCTAAGAAATCTACTACATGTTGCATTTGAGAAATGAATATATATTTTGATTGCTATTGGACTTCCACATCAATAAAGAAATGCATTGGTCCTAGATATGACATTTCAAATTTATATTTCATTTTAAATTTTTTTTTTTCTAGTAGAATTTTACTATTACTTATATAAATAAGATCATCAACATAAAGATAAACAATAATAATTTCCCTATCAACATGTTTGTCATACATGGTTGGATTTAAATAACTTTTGTTGAATCCCTAATTTTATAAATATCTACCAATCCTTGCATACCAAGCATGAGGGGCCTACTTCAACTTAAAGATTTTTTTCGACTTGTAAACTAATTTCTTAACCTAGAGTTTCATAGGCTGTTGGTTGCTCCACATAGACCTTCGCACCTATTTAACCATTAAAAAGTGTCAATTTCCACATAGACCTTCACACCTATTTAACCATTAAAAAGTGTCAATTTCATACTATTTGACATGCAATCCACTTGCATTGTGCAATAATTGACAAGATAATATTTATGGTATCAAATTATGTAGCTGAAATGAAGGTTTCTAAATAATTTTCACGAAGTGTTTGTGCAAATCTCTTGGAAACTAATCTTATATTGTGTAATTTCATGGACTATCAATATGATATTTTACCTTATAAATATATTTGACATCAACCCATGTTTACCTTTGGAAAGATGAACTAATTTTTATACAATATTTTTGATAATTGGATCCATTTCTTCATTCATAACATCAAACTATATTTTCTAGTTACATTCTCATTCTTCACACACATATGGTTAAACATTAACATGACTAAGTAAATTAAAATTAATAGCTTTGTTCACATTAATACTTCTCTCATAAATTTCAATTAAGATTATTAACTTTCTTGAAGAACTTGGACTTGATACTAAACTTGCACTGGGATTGCATGAAGAATGCTTCGAGGAATAAGAAAACTTGGATTTGTGTTATTAAGAGAAATCAATGAACTTAAGCTTGGAAAAGTTGAATTTGCACTACTACTATAGATTGAAAGTGTACTTTAGTCTTTGGGAAGAGGAGGAACATTAAACTATTTGTATGGAACCATAATTATTAATACTTTTATTATACACTTTCTTGCCACTACCACAATCCTTCATCTACAACCACATCTTGTATAACAATCAATTTCTTTGTGATAGGATTACAAAGTTTATATCATTTAGCAACATTAGAATATCCAACAAGATACAAATTTGATATTTTTAATCAAAAAATTTCTTCTAAACTAGAATATATATAGTATTGACAATCAAACACATTTAAATGAGCCAAATAAATATTATGATCAATTGAATATTCTTTTAGAGTGATGTTTTGCACTAATTTTATTGATTAAAGATGCATAATACTATCTCTACTACTTTTTTCCAATAAAAAATTCTAAGGCTCATTGACTAGTGTTAGTGTAAATAGTGTCATTAGATAACTAGTTAGTTGTAATCAAATTCTACTTTGACCTATAATATGTTATTAAGTTTACTTAGGCTATTTAGAATTTTGTCTCACCTCATGTGGTTGAGACATGTTTCCTCACTTTGTGAGACACCTCTTACATGGTCACTTGATACTCACAAGAACACTTTTCATGTGAGTTAACAAGTGTTCCATAATTGGAAGGGTAGTTGGTCATTGTACTCAACTTGTCCAACTTCACTACCTTGCCTATATACTCAAGGTTACATTGTACATTCTACTAAAATCTTTTACCATCTCTTGATTATATCAATTAGGCTTTATAGTGTAGAAAAATGTACTCCTTTATATTTTCACACTTTGTTTGGGCCTCTTAATTAAAATGGACTTACTTATGCTTTAATTAGCCCTATTTTACACATACAAGCCTAATAAATTAATTTTTTTGAAAGGGAAACCCAACAACAATTAATGCCAACACATAACTGACGAGGGAGCAAACCTGAGACACAAAATAACACTCACAGAATAATATTTTATTCAAAAATATTGAACTCTTACATGCAGAGGATCTCAAATCCTCAAGCTCTGAGATACATGCAATTATAGACTTACATAAATTACCCAGATTTCCCCTTTCGCAGCATGCAAACTTCTTGCCCAAAAAGTTACCCAAAAATTAGAAACTAGCCCATAAATAGACCCTTTTTGGTTTGGAACCAAAAACAACATTCAAGATATGAGTTTTGGCATTTTGGCACCATAATTACAATTTAAAATTCAAGTTTAAATGCATAGTAAAAATTAGCACATTTCTAAAATATGTACCAACTTCTGAAAGCCATAACTTTTAATCCGACCGCTAGATCTTCAATGATAATACCTTTTCGGAAAGATCTTGAGAAGAAAATTTTCCACAAAGTAGGGCCTACGACATCTACTTTGGTTTATCCACAATTTTTTAGGCCAATCCAGGATCGTTTAGTGCCTCAAACTGAACTCGAAAGGTTTTTTAGGGAAAAAAGTAGAAACTAGAACTTGAATAACTTTCAAATCATGAATGATCTTGACCTAATTCTTTCACCAGATAGTGTATTTTTCCATCCTGAACCTTCCCATAAATTTTTGTCTTCCCACGACTTCAAATTCAAACCTGCTAAAAATAGCAGTTGAGTAGAAAAAACAAAAATATAGTTTTGAAAGTTGGAAACCCTTATTTGATGAAAAGGGTATCTAAAAATGCAAAAACATCTTCAAAAAGAAAACATTAGGAACAAAAATGGAAATCATCTATTTGGGTGATGCAAGATTGCCCTCACACCACTGGATGCTCCTACATCAGACACCCATCGTAATTTGAGAAGTGACCACGTCACATCTTAGATGATTGAGGAAAACCCAAATGGTCAACCTCTACCTCAGATAGCCAGGATGAATCTTCCATAGGCCTTCCTCTCCACTTCACCAAATATTCTTCATATTGCTTGTTTATGGTACTCCTTCCCACACGGCTATCTAGGATTTCTTGAATCTTCTCCTTTTCTGAAGTAGGTGCTGGAATGCCACACTATTCTATTGTTGGTACTTCCTCTGTGCCACATTCATGATACTTTGTCAAAGCTGAAATATTGAACACAGCGGAAATGTTGACTCCATCTGGCAACTCTACCTCATATGCATTCCCTGATTCATGCCTCTTCACAATTTTACAGGGACCAAACTTTTTCATCTTCAGTTTGTTATAGGTTCTCACTGGAAACCTTTATTTCCTCAAGTGGACCATCACTTCATCACCAATCTGAAACTCCTTATATCTCCACTTCTGATCTGCCTTAGCCTTATACTACATATTCATCTTGTTAATATGTTCTCTGAGCTTCTCATGTATATTCTTGATGTGCTCTCCAAAGTCTTCGGCTTCAGCACTTGTCTTCTTTTTTTGGACCATCTTTCTCAATTCTGGAGCGATCCTGGGATTGCCTCCATACACAATCTAGAATGGTGATCTCCCAGTGCTTCTGTTGACATAATTGTTGTAAGAAAATTCTGCCTGGGGAAAGATCAAGTCCCATCCCTTGGGTTTATCTTCTACCAAGCATCTTAGTAGGTTACCCAGACTTCTATTCACAACCTCAGTCTGCCCATCAATTTTTGGATGGTGTGCAAAACTGAACTTCAACTCTGTCTTCAACTTTTTCCACAAGGTCCTCATGGGTCTTCTGGCATGGGATGAAATGTGCCATCTTCGAAAACCTATCAACTACCACAAATACTGAATCATTCCCTCTATGTCCTTGGCAAACCAAGAAGAAAAGTCCATACTTATATCCTCCCATGGCCTCTCTGGTATAGGTAAGGGCTGATACAACCTAGTATTTTGGCTCACTCCTTTAGCCATCTGACATACCCTACAACTTTGCACAAAATTCTTCACATCTTGTGATAATTAAGGCCAATAATAATGCTCACTGATAATGGCAATGGTCTTATCCTGACCAAAATGTCCTGCCATTCCTCCACTGTGCTTCTCCTTTATTAGGTTCTCCCTCATGGAACTCCTTGGAATACATAATTGGCTTCTCTTAAACAACATGCCATCCTAGATTATGAAATCCAGCCACTTCGTCCTATCAAGTGTAACAGGTTCCTTGCAAGCTTTCCAAGCCTTCGCAAAATCAAGATCTTCAGGATACAGTGTCTTGAGTTAATTGAACCCAACCACTTCAATTTGCATCTCTGTCAACAATGTTTGCCTCCTATTTAAGGTATTTGCAACCCTATTTGACTTGCCACTCCTATGCTTTAAAACAAAGGTATGACTCTACAAAAATTCTACCCATTTCATATTCCTTTGATTTAACTTTCCCTGACTACTCAGATACTGTAATGCTTGATGATCAGTAAACAAAACAAATTCCTTTGGCAACATATAATGTCTCCATTTCTTTAATGCTTGAACTATTGCATAAATTTTTTGATCATACACAGAGTACTTTCTCTTTGCATCATTTAACTTTTCACTAAAATAGGCAATGGGCTTACCTTCTTGGCTCATCATTGCTCCAATGGCATAACCACTGGCATCACAATCCACCTGAAACACCTTGTTGAAATTTGGGAGGGCTAAAACTAGTTTCTCTGTCACCTTCTACTTCAACAAATCAAAACTCTTCACTGCTTTGGTGCTCCACTTGAACTGTTTTATGTCCCCTCTCATTGTTTCAGTCAGGGGTGCACAAATACTACTGAAGTTTCTAATGAACTTGTAAAAACTGGCCAAAGCATCGAAAGATCTCACCTCAGTAGTAGTTCTTGGGGTAGGCCATTCTAGAATAGCCTTCACCTTCTCTGGGTCCATTTTGAGACCTTTTGCTGAGTCAACAAACCCAAAATACACTAACTCTTTCTTCACAAAACTATACTTCTTTAGATTAATCAACAATTTCTCTTCTCTCAACTTTTCAAAGACTCTACGAATATGCATCAAATGCTCACCTAGGGACTTACTGAATATTAAAATATCATCTAACTACACAATGACAAAATTCCCTAAAAACTCTTTTAGTACCTCGTTCATGAGCCGCATGAATGTGCTCAGTGCATTGGTTAGCCGAAAAGGCATGACTAACCACTCATACAGGCCCTCCTTGGTCTTGAAGGTAGTCTTCCATTCATCACCCTCTTGAATCCAGATCTGGTGATATCCGCTCTTCAAATCAATCTTCGTGAAGTACTGTGCTCCACTCAAACAGTCCATCAAGTCATCCATCCTTGGAAAGGGAAATCTGTACTTGATTGTTATCTTATTTATAGCTCTGGAGTCTGTACACATTCCCCACTCCCCATCCTTCTGTGGTGCTAGTACTGTAGGTGCTGCACATGAGCTTAGACTCTCTTGCATCAAACCCTTTCTCAACAAATCTTGAACTTGTTTGTTCAACTCCTCATTTTCTGCAGGAGTCATTCTATGAGCTGCCTTATTTAGCAAACTGGCTCTAGGGATCAAGTCAATATGATGATTGGTCTTCCTCATCAGTGGTAAACCCTTAGGTACATTATTAGAAATAATCTCCTAAAACTCATCCAATAGTCCTGAAACTTCTATTGGCACCTTCTGACTATCTTCCTTGTCCATTCTTGGAATCAATGCATAACACATACGTTCATGCTTCATGCCTTCTAAATTTTTTTTTCCATCAATAAAACAAATTCTTTCACTACTGCATACATTTTCTTTGTCCTTCTTCAAGGGTTTCAACTTATGACGGACTCCATCCTTTGTCAGGGAATAAGTGTTTGCATGGCCATCATGTACAACATGCCTCTGAAACTACCATGGCCTCCCCAACAACATGTGACATGCATCCATGGGGATGATATCACAAACTACCTCATCACGATAGCTTTTGATCTTGAACTTCACCAGGCACTGCTCATTGACCAAAAATTTGTGGTCTTTCTGCAACCAGGGAATTTGATATGGATGTGGATACCTTTCCCTTTTCAGCTTCAACTTCATAACCATCTTGTTGTGCCCTTAGCACACACACCCCGTTCGAAACGAGGACCCTCTTTTCTTTCGCCTTGTCGAGTCATTTTTGGGGTCGCCTCATTTTGTGTGCCCCTCTTTTTTGATGTTTTAGATGGTCGATGTTGCTCCAAAGTTCCATCATAAATTGATAATGCCTCCGCTTTTGGTTTTTGCTACATTCTGAAGCCTCGTGGAATCTTTCTGGCAATTTGGCCCTAAAACAGCCTCGGGCCCTGCTGGGCCCAGACGTCCAGAATTCCCTAACCTGATTTGCTCATTGGGATTGCCATTCCCTGCGGCGTCCACTGGGTATGCTTCTGGACCCTGGACCCCCGAGATCCATCTCCGGGGTTCCACCTTGGTTTCGCCGTCCGCGATGGTGAACCTCCTGCGGTGACTCGACCCCCGGGTCCCGTCATCCTCTTCGCCGATTGCAATTTGCATATCCTCTTGATTGCCGTAGGATCTTCTGGGCCCGAACGTCTGGAATTTCGTGCCCAGAATTCCATGATGCTTCTGCTGTCCCTGACGATAGATCCCTTCCAACTTCTCGCCCTTCGGGTCTCGAGATGCTCACCACCGCCATCGACCAACCAATGCAAAATTTCAAGGCGGCTGTCACGACACGTCTCCTCGACCGTCGGGCCCTGACGTTCCCCTCTACCGTCACCACCCTAATTTAAATTCTACCAACTTTTTGCATGGCCGTATGAGCATTTAATGCAGGCATTCATGGCAGTTGGGGTATAAAATGCCCAATCCGAGCAGTCATTATCATCTTGCAGGATTGGAGCGAATTGGATAAACTGCTATTTTGAGCCCACCGCCCTCGACAACGTCACGATCATCGCCCTCAGCATCATTCTGACCAACGCCGGTGGATCCCACATCTTGCCACTTAGCATGTTTGAGGTAGGCCACCCGTTTGCCCTCCCAACTATCATTTTCATAATTTGGAGAGATTTAAATCAATTAACAAATTGCTAGGAGGGTATTGTTGATGGTGTTTTTATGCACTTCTCAACACAGGCAGTGCGTAGGTGCACTACCTCTCTTGAAAGACAATCTCCCACAATTGAATTGCAGAACACTATCGCAAGGTCTCTCGGCTGTCAGGTCATGATAGTGCTTAGATACCTCAGTAGTTGATGTGATTTGATGGAATCACAAGGGGGTCTTACAGAAAATACAAAGTGTGGACATAAAGTATGAAGTTGGATCTTGAAATGGAGTTCCTAAGATAAAGGCAATTATGTGTTGGCTGTAGGTTCAAATAGCAAAATCTTAAACTCTGTTTAGTTGTTGGATTTGGCTTTACAATGTGCAATGAACCTTAGCATAGGTCAGTTACTAAAAAAGGGTAAAAGGGCGAAGAGGAGAAAAAATTTCTAAGTCTGAAGCTTGCTATGAACAGTAACAATGGAGTTCCTGTAATGGACAATTCCTCAAGACAATATCCCACTTAACCAGGGATTTCACAGTATCATGAAAATTGTGCTATCTTCTAAGGGCTACAGATATTTCATCCTTCATCCACCATATACATGCATGAATCAAGAATGAATGTTTGGAACAGCTTCAAATTGAGTCCAGGCTAACTTTGCACAGCTATCTACCTTTAGCAGACAGCAAAAAGTATGGACTAAGGGATCATCAACAAAGCAAGAATTTTCACAATCACCCAATAGCATTCCTAAAATTTACCCAAATAAAGTAAACAGCTAACTAAACAACAATAAGATATAAACTAAACATGTGAAATTGGAGAATGAATCAAATGACAAGAGAGAAATCAAGGAAATACACCAAGCTAATGATATTTCTTATAAATTTCTGCAGCATGCCTTTACAACAACTCAACTCTCACTTTTGCAAATGAGGGGAGTGCTCTATTTATAGTTTCCAAAAAGTTAAATGAATGGCCAAGATTCATTATAATTGTGTGGCCAAGATTCATTACAAAATAGGGTTTCACCTACCCCCAAATAGATTTACAATTTAAAAACATTTCTTGTCTCTTTCCCTATTTTGTCATCTAGTGGATGGCACTATTGCTCTTTCGTCCTATAGCTAATTGCTATTTTCTTGGCTGTAGCTACTCTTTAGGGAGGTCTTATTTGGCCGGGCTACCCTCTTGCTCCTCGGAAGCTGCATGCTTAATGTACTTGAGGATGATGGCCTAGAGCTTGTCTATCTCGAGGATCTCGCATCTTAACGCTTGGTAGCTCCATTCCTTAGCGTTCTCTTCCAGCCGTTTCTAGTCCTCATCATACTTCGAGCCTTGGTCTCTGAACAGCTCTAATCGGTCGAAGGCGCGGGCAGCAAAACTTAAGAACTCCGTTGTTATTTCTCCGGCTGTCCCGTCCTTTATCTTTTCCTCAAAGTATGGCTTGATCTTTTCGGCATCCATTTGCATTATGGGCATATCATAGCCTGCCATCAGCTTGAGATATTCGGCGCACTCCACCCAGATTTCCCTCATCCACTTAATATCTGGATCCACTCTGCTTAGGATTTGCTCCAACCTCTCCTTCTGGTTGACGAGGTCTCTGCGCCACACATCCACCAGCCAATGATCTTCTTTCTTTAGCTCTAGTTTCTCTTCCCATGCATCCTTAGGCATTTGAAGTATGGCTTCAATTCTTGGGAAGGTGGAGTTGTAAATCATAGGGAAATTGGTGCAGAGTCTCCTCGTGCTCTCCAAGGATTGGATCAAATCTAAGAACTTGTTGGCTGTTCGCACAACCCTGCTGATTCCCATGTTTCTGACATATGCAACTTATTGGAACCAATTCTCAGTGGTATTTTCCAAGTTCTTCCTCCTCTCCAATTTATCTATCTGTTCTTTGGAGAGCAACTGCGGTGCGGCTGTGGAGGTAGTGGGCAGGTCGTCCACTGAGGACCATTGCTGAATGTAGTAGGTTAGGGTAGCAACCTGCGCCTTGAGCTCGTCCTTGGAGACCTTTTCCTATTTGATCAAGTGCACCACTGTGGCTACCGATTCCTCAAGGTGCTTGACCTTTTGTTCCCTAGTTGCTATCCCCAAGTCAATGATGGAGATGTTATAGCTCACCCCTGCTTGGCCAATAGTAGGTGTTGCAATCTGTGCTGCTCGGGAACTAGAAGCGTCCATTGTTACCTTGGATCAGACCTTTGGCTTCTTCTCTTTCTTTGTCGTGCTCAGAGATCAAGCCAAGATGGCCTCCAATCTCGCCCTTGCGTCCCTCAGAACAGGAGTAGTCTTCTCTAGTTGTTTCTCCAACCAATCAGGCATAGCATATTTGTCCCTGGGCGCATCATGGCTACCCTCACCTTTCTCAGTTAGAGGCAAGACTTCTGCCTCCTTTTCATTTTGGGACTCTTTTTTCTCTTTAGTAGCGTCCTCCTCCTCTTTGTCGGAGTCGAGAATGAATACAAGGTGTTTGACGGGCAGCCTGGTGGACAATATCTGGGTGGGACTTCCTTCTTTTGTTGCCTCCTCTACTTTCTTCTCTTCAGTAGCCTCAGCCTCAGGGCTCTTTACGGCATGGGTCTCAGCCTCAGATAAATCCTTTTGCGGTTGCTCCTCTAGTGGCTGCCCCTCCTCTCCCTGCGGTGACTTTTCGGCTTCCTCCCCAACGTCCTTTGGCTGCTGTGCATACTCCTCCTCAATGTCCTCATCAAATATTTGAATAATTTCCTTGGCACCCGAGCCATCCTCTTCATCTCCACTCTCGGAAGAGCCTGTATCCTCCTCCTCATAGACCACCCTGTTGATGGTTCATTGCTCGTACTCAGGGTGCTCATAATATTCATCGGCCTCCTCCTCAATAGGCTTCGAGGCCTCCTGCTCTTGCTCCTCCAACTCTTTTGAAATCTGCATTGTGGCTTCCATGGCTGGCGGCCCTATTGGCGGTTGCGAAGGCTGAGCTGTTGCGAGGGCTTGGGCGAGGGTCACTTGGAGAGCGGGGTCCATTAGGATCTGTGAGAGCTCAGGGGGAAGACTTTGCATGTGTCGCGTAAGAGCCTCGGGTATAGTGGCAAGGGGAACAGACGACGTTATTGTTGCCAAAGGGAGGGATGTAATTGGAGACATGGTGGCGGAGGAAGGAGGAGTGGTCACACCAGAAGAGGAATCAACGTTAATTATCGACCCGGCCGGAGGTGAAGGAGCAAGATCGATGGAAATATCCACTGCCGGTGGAGATGATGCGACCGCGGCTTGGGAGGCGGGCGGTGCACCAGTCGGGGGAGGGAGAAGCAAAGGAGGCTGCAATTCTGTTGTAGCCACTGTCTGTTTGAGCCTCTTGGGAGATGAGCCTCCCGTTTCTTTCTTTGCTTGCTCCTTGGGGTCTGTAAACTGTGCTGTCTCTGTTCCCTTTCTCTTCTGGGACCTGGTGACTGGAAGAGACTTGGAGGTCTCACCGATCGATGTAGTGGACACAACGTCCTCCGTGGCACTCAATTCACTCTTGAGCCCTTCATAGGTGAGGACCACCCTTTGTTGCTTCAAATAGGCCACCTGCCCATCAACCCACTCCCTGGTACGAGTTATGATTTGCTGGGTGATGGTGTCTAGGTCGTCGACCTCTTGTTCGTCCCATTCGATCGATGGTATTGGTAGGTTAGCAACTACCGGGTACCTTGGATGCATAATCGTGGACTCATCCTCCTGCACCTGATCAGGCACCGGGAATGGCTGCACCCTTCTTAGGAATAGCACCGTCATGCGCATATAGTGCCTTGCACGGACCTCTTTGTCATCCTGACAGTTGGCCCAGAAATCTTCAATGTGGTATTGGTGGGCATAGGCCGGCCCCAGTGCCTTCCTCACATGGCCATGAGGGTCCATCCGTGGGCATGCTGTGTACCAGTCAAAATGATATTCCTTAAGTTCCTTCTCAGAATTGCTGGCACATTGAGAAGTCTGTAGTCGGTACAGGCCCTGGCCGAGGGTCATAGGGTAGGGGATGCCTACTACGTGTTTATTGCTGAAGACGGCTTGGATGTGTTGGAGCTGTTGAGAAAGCTCCAGGAGGATGATCCTATCATTAGGGTATCGTGACAATCTGTTTAGCCGTTCCATGAAACCCTGGGCCCGGATGTAGGTGAACTTGGGAAACTAGATAAACAGGAAGGCATACTCCTTTAAGAGTGCCCTGGCGCTGTGGGAGACCCTCCTCTTGAAGTCTCCAGTGATCAATCTGATGATGTGGCCAATGAAGGTGTCATTGACCCGGTAGTACTCCTTCTTAAAGTTGTGGTATTAGAGTTGAGGGTATTTTTCAAAAGGCTTAAGCCCTCGCTTGTGTCCCTGATCTGGTGCCACAAATAACGCGCTGTATTGTCTTTGACTTGCCAGGGAATACACTAGGTAGGAGGTCATGTAAAACTTAGAACTCTTCTTGACGTTGACAAACTACTCATGGAAGCAGTTGCTAATGATGCCTCCCCAGTCGAATGAGACCCTTGTAGGATCTGCTCAATGTAATAGGCCATCCATTCTTGGAAGTAGGCGGCGGCTGGGAGACCCATGACCCTGCTCAGCATAGTTACCAGGTCATGGTAGTCTTCGTAGAAATCGCTACGGAACAGTTCTTGGGGAACCTTCGTAGCGCTACCCTGTTTCTCCTTGAGCCAGTAGCGCAGGCCCTTCCACGGCAGCCACATGTGAGAAAGGTCTGTGGCGGTGTATCCATTCAACGCCTTGGTGAACTCCCTTTCCAAAATAATTCCATAAGCATTGGGAATGTCTGCCACTTGGATATCAATGACCTGTTGTATCCGTGGGTCTACGGTAATCTGCATCAGGATACGGTTAATTTCACCTACCATATTGATCTTTGTTTTATCTAGCTGGGTCACCTTTCTCTTCGATGGTGTGGGAGTGATGCCAAGAGCTTTACATATAGCCAAAGGCATGACATTGGCAGATGCTCCTAAATCGAGTAGGCAGTTATGCAGATTCTTCCCAAAGATCCTAATGGTGGTCAAGAAAGGGGGAGTTTCTAGTCTACCTTGGAGGATGCCCACAGGTGTGTCCATTTAAGCTATTTGACCTTTATTCCTATCACTTCCCATATCTTTGGCTTGCTTAAATTGCTGGTCCTTAGAAAACTGCCTATTAGCCCTTTCTGGCTCCTTTTTAGTTTGTTTACTTGATGACTGATTTACAGGGACATCCCTCCTCTTTCCGGTATTGTCCTGTGTCTCTTGTTCTTTCCTAGGCTCTTCAAAGGTTACCCTCTTAGCTGAGGTTTCTTGTGTTATATTGGAAGATGGGGTCCCATTAAGAATTCTAAAGAAAGCATGCCTCATGGCAGGAACTTTGAGTAATTCGAAGGTGGATAAACTAATTTTTACCTTCTTGAACTCTTCTGCCACCTATTCACCCATTTGCTCAATTTCTGAGCTAAAAGCTTGGCCTATGGGAGAACTAGGGGTTTGAATATTGGTTTTCCCAGGTGGATTTTGGGGTTGGCCTTGAGGCTGACTTTGTGGTTGGTTTTGAGACTGGTTCTTGTTGAGGTATTGGACAGGTACATGAGGAATCCTAGGGTTGTTATTGGCATCAGGATCAGGCGGGGTGGTAAAGTTATTTGGTGGGGTATAAGTCGTAAAGGGTCCATTCGTTTGTCTATTCCTAAGAAAGTAGGGACTCGACCGTTGATGGAACATGTGGACCTCATCTACAAATGATTTATCTTCATCTACCAGACCATTATCTACTGAATCAAAGAGCTGAGCCAAGGTTTGTTCATTAATTACCTCTTGCGCTTTCTCATCCCCAATAGGAGCAGGCTCGACTTTGGGCTCATTGTGGTCGCTTCGCGAAAACGGCGCCTGATTGACCATGAGACAGGAGGAGTCGTAGGGCTTAGACGGGATGATGTCCTTACCGTTGGCATTGTTGACTACATTTTGTACCTCCACCTGGAAGATTTCAGCAGCTGTCTGGAACTTAGGACAATCCAGCTCAGAATGCCTATTGGTTTTGTGAAGTCGACACTACCCGAACAAGGCTACCTCAGCTAGGTACATGCTGCTGGATGATTTGTCATTGCTTGCCAATTGATCGAATGGCATGGGGACACCACCATTGTTGGGCCTGGTGTTCCACGTACGGTTCTGTCTCTGAGAAGGTCTTCTTTCTATATTTTGATTAGAGTTCTTCCCCCTCTCATAATTTTGCCTGGAGGAAGTTCCTACTTCACAATTATCTCTGTCGTCCCTATTGTCTCGGCTGTCTCGATTGAGATTGGCCTGGAAATTACGCTGGGAGGCCTGTAACTGGTTATTTTGATTCTTCAGATGCGTCATCTCTATGGAAATTTTCTTAATTATTTTTGTTATTTCCTCTAGCTTGTCCTTCTTAGTCACACCTCGAGGCGACAGGGCCAGATTTTGGAGAAAAGCAGGCGGGGCCGCCGGCTAATTTTGATAGGCTGGAGGAAAGTCTGGTCTTGACAGGTACAATGGCGCCTGAGGCTATTGGGAATACGCCCGCTATTGTGGAGCCATCTGGAAATAATTATACTGTTGTTGGGGCTGCAAATAGGAAGTTGCGGGAGGCGCATAATTCAGCGGCTACCCTGGATGCGACACCATAGGCAATTGAGGCACCTGGTTCATAAGAGGGGTTTGGTGAGCAAACTCCTGATTAAGCCCCTAAATTTGCATTGGGTGGGCTACCGGCCCCAAAGAAGGCAATGGGTTAGATATATTTTATCCCAAGTCCGCACTTGCAACAACAGCTTTTGCATAGGCGGCCAGTAGAGTAGCGGGCAGTGGGCGCATTCTTTTTACCAAGGCCGACGTGAGGTTGTCAAGGGCCGCATAGTAGACTAGGAGAGCTGCCGCATCATTATGGACGTACGGATCCTAAAGCCTCATGTGAGTCCGATGGAAGTGGTCATTGAAGGAACCGATAGGTTCGTTGACCTCCCTTCTGATAGACATAAACTATTGGTAAAGGTCTGAAGGGTTGATTGGGATCTTGTATTTCTACAGAAAGGCATTCTTCATCAGGTTCCACGAGGTGATAGATCCCCTCGGCAGATTAGTGTACCAATAGAGGGCTTCTTCCCCTAATGAATGTGGGAAAAGGCGGCATGCAACATCCTCGTGGTCCACTTGCATTTCGGTGACAACCGTCTTGAATATTTTGATATGCTCTTCAGCTGTCCTTTGCATATCTCGCGGATGGAACTTCAAACAAAAGCCCTCCAGATTCTTGGGCATATCATTGTAGACCGCAAATTGTATCAGCGAAGGGTTATGCGCGAACCAAGCCATGGGGGGAGGCGAAGGTGGCACCTGCTGTTGGAGAACGGGGATTTGGGGCTGTATTTGAAACACAATAGCAATTTGGGGCTGCACTTGGGGTATGGCTGTCTTGACTGTGCCTTGGGCCGGAAGGGCCGGGAGAGGGGAAATCCCCTAGCTACCAGAGATAGACAGTGTAAATGTTGTTTGAGATGGTTGGGTGGAAGATGAAGGCTAGCCAAATGAGGGTGAAGGTGAAATGGGGGTGGATGGAATGGAGGAAGAGGAAGAAGCAACGTTACTTCTTTGAGCCCACTTTGCCCTTGTGGGAGGCTGCAATTCTTCAAATTCTCCCTTGTTTGGTGTTGACCGCAAAATTCTCTAAAATCTCTCTAGGGAGAATGATCTGATCCGATCCAGCTTTGCTTTATCTCCTGACTTAGTATTTCTGCCAAGGCCCTCCTTCTAATGTCAGTTCTGTTGATGGTGTTTTTATGCACTTCTCAACACAGGCAGTGCGTAGGTGCACTACCTTTCTTGAAAGACAATCTCCTACAATCGAATTACAGAACACTATCCCAAGGTCTCTTGGGTTTCAAGTCATGATAGTGCTTAGATACCTCAGTAGTTGATGTGATTTGCTGGAATCACAAGGCAGTCTTACAGAAAATACAAAGTGTGGGCATAAAGTATGAAGTTGGATCTTGAAATGGAGTTCTTAGGATAAAGGAAATTATGTGTTGGTTGTAGGTTCAAACAACAATCTTGAACTCCATTTAGTTGTTGGATTTGGCTTTACAATGTGCAATTAACCTTAACATAGGTCAGTTACTAAAAAGGGGAAAAGGGGTGAAGGGGAGAAAAAGTTCCTAAGTCTGAAGCTTGCTATGAATAGTAACAATGGAGTTCCTGCAATAGACAATTCCTCAAAACAATATCCCACTTAACCAGGGATTTCACAGTATCATAGAAATTGTGCTATCTTTTAAGGGCTACAGATATTTCATCCTTCATCCACCATATACATGCATGAATCAAGAATGAATGTTTGGAACAGCTTCAAATTGAGTCCAGGCTAACTTTACACAGCTATCTACCTTCAGCAAACAACAAAAATTATGGACTAAGGGATCATCAACAAAGTAGGAATTTTTAGAATCACCCAACCACATTCCTAAAATTTACCCAAATAAAGTAAACAGCCAAGAAAATAGCAATTAGCTACAGGAAGAAAGAGCAATAGTGCTATCCACTAGATGACAAAATAGGGAAAGAGACAAAAAATATTTTTAAATTGTAAATCTATTTGGGGGTAGGTGAAACCCTATTTTATAATGAATCTTGGCCACACAATTATAATGAATCTTGGCCATTCATTTAACTTTTTGGAAACTATAAATAGAGCACTCCCCTCAATTGCAAAAGTGAGAGTTGAGTTGTTGTAAAGGCATGCTGCAGAAATTTATAAGAAATATCATTGGCTTGGTGTATTTCCTTGATTTCTCTCTTGTCATTTGATTCATTCTCGAATTTCACATGTTTAGTTTATATCTTATTGTTGTTTAGTTAGTTTTTTACTTTATTTGGGTAAATTTTAGGAATGTTGTTGGGTGATTGTGAAAATTCTTGCTTTGTTGATGATCCCTTAGTCCATATTTTTTGCTGTTTGCTGAAGGTAGATAGCTATGCAAAGTTAGCCTGGACTCAATTTGAAGCTGTTCCAAACATTCATTCTTGATTCATGCATGTATATGGTGGATGAAGGATGAAATATCTGCAGCCCTTAGAAGATAGCACAATTTCCATGATACTGTGAAATCCCTAGTTAAGTGGAATATTGTTTTGAGGAATTGTCCATTGTAGGAACTCCATTGTTACTATTCATAGCAAGCTTCAGACTTAAGAAATTTTTCTCCCCTTCACCCCTTTTCCCCTTTTTAGTAACTAACCTATGTTAAGGTTCATTGCACATTGTAAAGCCAAATCCAACAACTAAGGGTATGTGCAGGATCATGGTGGGCCAAAAAGTGGCAATATTATGGGTATTTGTAGGGTATGTGGTTGACGACTTTTTTTTCACCCAAAATTAATGAAATGAAAAGTGTTTTTAGAGGAGATTCTCAGATTTTCAAAAATATAAATTATGATTTAATTTGAATTTAATAAATAATTATTATTCATTTTCTATTAGAATTACGACTAAAGTACTGATCGATAGGCTGATTGAAAAACATTTATAACTTTCAAACGGTATCATATTTTTTAAATCTGAAACATGCGTCACATTCTATGCTTCACATAATATAGGATTAAAAAAATAAAAATTAAATTTCATGAATTTTTGACCAAGTTAAGGTGAATGAATGACGAGTTTTTTATATTTTCTAAAAGTTATAATAAAAATTCATAGAAATTATCTACTTGGAAAAAATTACAAAAATATACATCACATCCGACATGAGTCCCTTCTACTTATATATAAATCTTACAAAAAAATTATCATTTATGGTTAGGGGTATTAACCTACTTCTTATTTTTCCTTGAAATTTAAGTACACGCATTGAAATTTCAAATTTTCACCAAATAGATTTTATTTATTTTTAAAATAAACCTAGTATTTTAGAAACTACATTCAATTTTTTACAAATTCTATTCTTACATATTTTTGAAATAATATAGATAACTTATTCAAATATTTACGTCAAGTTGCCTAACACTGATTTTTCTGAATTTTTTGCCACTTAAGGGCCTGTTTTTTGCATGATGATCCTGCACATACCCCTAAACAGAGTTCAAGATTATTGTTTGAACCTTCAACCAACACATAATTTTCTTTATCCTAGGAACTCCATTTCAAGATCCAACTTCATACTTTATGCCCATACTTTGTATTTTCTATAAGACCGCCTTGTGATTCCAGCAAATCACATCAACTACTGAGGTATCTAAGCACTGTCATGACCTGACACCCGAGAGACTTTGGGATAGTGTTCTGTAATTCGATTGTGGGAGATTGTTTTTCAAGAGAGGTAGTGCACCTACGCACTGCTTGTGTTGAGAAGTGCATAAAAACACCATCAATAGGTATAATGTGGTAGAACACTAAATTGCGCATTGAACCCATGTATTAGAAAATCCCATAAACTCTTAGAATGCCCTCGCCGCTGATTTGAGACTTTTCCGTGGCACGGCTGTTCTTCGCGCAGGGCGATTGGTCGCCTCGGGCCCGGGACCCTGGAGTTCTGTCTCTAGGGTTTTGCGTGTAATTTTCTTTTGGCAACGGCTAGCACTCTTCGGCGTCCCGCCCTCTGGGCTTCGCCTTTGCTTTCGCTTTTGGCCTTTGGCGATGAAAATCTTTGCATCATTTTCAGCTTCGGGTCCCAGACGGTGGGTTTCCCTGCTCTTTTTTCTGTCGTTCCCACTGCGCAGTCTTTCAGTGAAGTCATCAATGCCTTCCAGGCTCTGGGTCCCACCCTCCGCTTTGCTGTTGTCTTGCGTTTTCACATTTGCATCCCTGGGACTTCTCGGGCCCCGGTGTCCAAACTTCCATTTTTGGAAGTCCGCCGCGCTCTCGCCGATGGGAAAATTCCTCCCCGTCCTTCTACTCACCAGGTCCCGAAGCACCGTTTACCATGGGTTCTCACCTAACTTTCACTGGCCCTTCTGCTCACCGGGCTCCGTATCCCGGGAGTCTGCCTTACACCCGCCGTTTCTAACAGAAAATGCCGCCCGGCGCCCCGACCTCTGGGCTCTGCCATGCCAAATGCCACTGATCTTAAATGAAAACCATGTTGTCAGACTTCCCCTCCCAGACTTCTGTGTGAGGAAAGCCATCCTAGACAGTGAAGTTTGTGCATCTTTTCAGTGCAGCCGGCCCGAGCCCGCGAATACAAAGTAGCATATGCCGACCGCCCTTTGGCCCTCCAGACCCCGGAGTCTGAACTTTCACTCTCAGATTTTCATATGCTGTCGATTGCCATCAACTGTGATCTCCCAATGGCTTTCTAGCTTGAGACCTCTGAGTCCTCCTAGATCGATCCTAACAAGCCAAACTCTAGAATCTAACCTCGACCCACGTCCCAAATTTCGCTCTTCTTCATCATAAGCCTCCTAAAACATTAAAATTTGGCCAAGAAGGGTCTCTGAGAGCTTTCGGCTGTGTTTTCCCTTCCAGACAACATTCCTGCGAGGGAAGTCTGGCCCTCCAGGCCCGGATTGTCCAAATGCCCTGAAACAAAGATCAATAACATCTAGAGATAAAATTTATGATATACTTGATTGATTATTTGAAGTAGATGTTGTTTTTTAGATATGGACAAACATGAATGTTTTTGATGATTTATTGTGCTAAATTTTCCCTTGCTTGCAGAATATATGGAATTAGGTGCAGGAACTTCAAGGGCATCTGCCGAGAAGGATAAGGGCAAGAAGTCAGGAAGGACCTCTCAAGGAAAGGAAGACAAAGATCAAATGAAGTATCAATTCTAGGGTGAGCCACTCCACTCAAAGGTCACAATGGATTGGAAAGAAATTACGGATACCAATATTGGCTAGTGGATATAGATGAATTCACTCAAAGGGTCAGGGTAAACCCGACAAAAAAGAACACCAAATTAATACAGCAGAGTGGAATAGCTAAGGCTGCCGATTTCCCTCCCTCTCTTGTGGCACCTAAATTAGTCATGGCTTGCTGAGAAGCCTATAAGACAGATACCAGAACGATTATGGATAAGGAGAGAAACATCCTTGTAGACATGTCGTACGAAAGGATCACCAAGACATTCCACATTCCCATGTTCCAACAGATGGAGGTCCCCACGTTAGACGAATGCCAAGCGGTGTGGGACGCTAATCTAACAGGGTGCAATAAGTGAATCAACCTCCATTGGCTTAAGGAAAAATGGGGTAGTGCTGCGAAGGTTCCCCAGGAACTCTTCCATAGCGATTTTCACGAGGATTACCATGACCTGGTAACCATGTTGAGTAGGGTCATGGATCTTCCAACGTCCGCCTACTTCCAGAATTGGATGGCATACTATCTTGAGCAGATCCTGCAGGGAAATGAGGACGTTACAACAAAGGTCTCATTTTATTAGAGAGGAATCATAAGCAACTACTTCCATGAGCAGTTTGTCAATGTGAAAAAGAATTTAAAATTCTACATGACCTCCTACCTCATCTACTCCCTAGCAGATTGAAGACAATACAACAAGTTGTTTGTAGCACCCGATCAGGGGCAGAAGCGAGGGCTCAAGCCCTTTGAAAAATATCTGCATGTCAACTGGTGGGACCTCCAAGTCTCCTCCCATCACCAGGTCCCTGAAAAGGAAAGGAACGGAGACCGCGCAGTCTCCAGATCCCAAGGAACAAGCAAAGAAAGAAATGGGAGGCTCATCTACCAAAAGGCTTAAACAAGCGGTGGGTGCAGAAGAATCTCGACCTCCCTTCACTCTTCCTGCTCGTCATGTTGCACCGTCCACTTCCCTGGCTGCAGTCGCCTCTTCCCCGCCGGCAGTGGACATTTCTGTCCATCTTGCCCCTTCACCTCCGGCCGAATCAGTAATAATCGTTGACTCCTCTTCTGGCATGATGACTCCCCCTTCCTTTGTTGCCATGTCGCCAATTACATCACTCCGTCTGGCAACAATAACATCCCCTGTTCCCCTTGCCACTATGCCCGAGGCTCTTACAAGACACATGCAAAGTCTCCACCCTGAGCTCTCCTAGATCCTAATGGACCCAACTCTTCAAGCAGCCTTCACCAAAGTCCTTGCAATAGCTCAACCTTCACAACCGCCGACAGGGCCACCAACTATGGAGGCCACAATGCAAATCTAGAGTTGGAGGAGAGAGAGAGCAGGAAGCCTCAAAGTCTGTAGAGGAGGAGGTCGATGAGTATCATGAGAACCTCGAGTATGAGCACCGAACCATTGATAGGGTGGTTTATGAGGAGGAAGAGACATACTCTTTTGAGAGTGGGGATGAGGAGGGCGGCTTGGGTGCTAAGGAAATCATCTAGACATTTGATGATGACCTTGAGGAGGAGTTGGCACAGCAGCTAAAGGACATTGGGAGGGAGGTAGAAGATTCTCCACGTGGTGAAGAGGGGCGGCCACCAGAGGAGTAGCAAAAAAAAGATCTATTTGAGGCTGAGACCCATGTTGCCAAGAGCCCTGAGGCCGAGGCTACTGAGAGGAAGAAAGAAGAAGAGGCAGCAAAAGAGGAAAGTCCAATCTGGTAGCCATCCATCAAGCTACCTATCAAACACCTCATTTTCGTTCATGACTCCAATGAAGAGGAGGATACTGCCCAAAAGAAAGGAGAATCCCAGAAGGAGAAGGAGGAAGAAGTCTTGCCTTTGACTAAGAAGGGCGAGGGTAGCCGTGATTCACCCAAGGGGAAGTCTGCTATGCCCGAATGGTTAGAGAAGTAATTTGAAAAGATGACCCTAGTGCTGAAGGACCCAAGGCGAGGTTGGATGCTTGTGGCTCCCAGGTGGCACAAATTGCAATGCCTACGGTTGGCCAAATAGGGGTGAGTTATAACATCTCTACCATTGACTTGGGGACTGCAACCAGAGAGCAAAAGGTCAAGCACCTTGAAGAACCGGTGGCCACAGTGGTGCACCTGATAAAACAGGACAAAATCTCCAAGCATGAGCTCAAGGCATAGGTTGCAATATTAACAGACTATATATAGTAATGGTCCTTAGTGGATGACCTACCCACCACATCCACGGCTGTAGCGTAATTACTTTCCAAGGAGCAAATAGATAAAATGGAGAGAAGGAAGAACTTGGAGAAAACCACCAAGGACTGGTTCCGATAGGTCTCATTCATCGAGAACATGGGGATCAACAGGGTTGTGCGGACAACCAACATGTTCTTGGACCTAACGCAGTCCCTGGAGAGCACAAAGAGGGTCTGCACCAATTTCTCTGCCACCTACGACTCCACCTTCCCAAGGATCGAAGTTATACTTCAAATTCCTAAGGCCACGTGGGAGAAAAAATGAGAGTTTAAAAAAGAAGATCACTGGCTAATGGATGTATGGTGCAGAGACTTCGACAACCAGAAGGAGAGGTTGGAGCAAATCCTAGGCAGGGTGGATCCAGGCATTGAGTGGATCAAGAAAATCTGGGCAAAATGTGCCTGATACCTTAAACTGATGACTGGCTATGATATGCCCATTGTGCAAATGGATCCGGAGAAGATTAAACCATACTTCTAAGAGAAGATGAAGGATGGGACAACTGGAGAAATCACAACGGAGTTCCTGAGTTTCACTGCCTGTGCCTTCGACCAATCAGAGTTGTTTAGGGACCAAGGCTCGAAGTATGATGAAGATTGGAAAAGGCTGGAAGAAATTGCTAAGGAATGGAGCTATTAGGCATTGCGATGTGAAATCCTTTAAATAGATTAGCTCCAAGCGGTCATCCTCAAATACATAGAGCACATAACTTTTGAGGAGCAAGAAGACAACCTAGCTAAGGATGAAGACCTTCCTAAAGAGTAGCTACAGCAGCAAACCAGCAATCAGCTACAGGACGAAAGAGCTATAGTGTCATCCATAAGAGGACGAAATAGGGAAGAAACAAAAATATATTTTAAATTGTGATCTATTTGGGGGTAGGTGAAACCCTATTTTGTAATGAATCTTGGCCACATAATGAGAATGAATCTTGGTGATTCATTTAATTTTTGGAAAACTATAAATAAGGCACTCCTCTCATTTGGAAAAGTGAGAGTTGAGTTGTTCTAAAGGCATGCTGCAGAAATTTATAAGAAAAAGCATTGAATTGGTGTATTTTCTTGGTTTCTACCATGTTGCTCTATTCAGTCTCCATTGTTAGATGTTTCACTTAGATTTCATTGTTGTTTAGTTAGCTATCTTATTTCTTTGGATAGATCTTAGAAGTGTTATTGGGTGATTATGAAATTTCTTGCCATGTTGATGATTTTTTGGTCCATACTTTTTGCTGTTTGCTGATGGTAGATAGCTGTGCAAACTTAGCTTGGACTTGATTTTAAAGCTGCTCTAAATGTTTATCTTTGATTCATGCATGTATGTGGTGGATGAAGGATAAAATATTTGCAGACCTTATAAGATAACACAATTTTCATGATACTGCGAAATCCCTGGTTAAGTGGGATATTGTTTTAAGAAATTGTCCATTGCAGGAACTCCATTGTCACTATTCATTATTAGTTTCAGACTTATGAACTTTTACTTCCCTTTACCCTTTTCTTTTTTTTAGTAACTGACCTATGCTAAGGTTCATTACACATTGTAAAGCCAAATCCAACAACTAAATGGAGTCCAAGATTGCTATTTGAACCTACAACCAATGCATAATAGCGCTTATCCTAAGAACTCTATTTCAAGATCCAACTTCCATGCTTTGTGTCCTTGCTTTGTATTTTCTATAAGACCACCTTGTGATTCCAGCAAATCACATCAAACTATTGAGATATCTAAGCACTGTCATGACCTGACATCTGAGAGACCTTAGGATAGTGTTCTGCAATTCAATTGTGGGAGATTATCTTTCAAGAGAGGTAGTGCACCTATGCACTATCTGTGTTGAGAAGTGCATAAAAACACCATCAACAGAACTGGCGCTAGAAGGAGGGCCATGGTGGGAATATCAAGTTAAGGGATAAAGTGAAGCTGGATCGAATTAGATCATTCTCCCCAAAGAGAATTTGATGGATTCTACAGTCAATGCCAAACAAGGGAGAATTTGAAGAATTATAGCCCCCTACGAGAGCAAAGCAAGCTTAAGGAAGTAGCGGTGCCTCTTCCTCTTCCTCCATCCCATCTACCTCCATTTCACCCTCACCTTCATTTGGCTGCCCTTTGTCCTCCACCCACCCATCTCAAATTGCATTTGCACCTCCTACCTCCAGTAGCTAGGGGTTCGCTCCTCTCCCGGCCCTTCCAGCTCAAGGCACCGTCTAGTTAGCCATAGCTCAAGTGCAGCCTAAGATTACTGTTGTGTTGCAAATATAGCCCCAAATCTCTATTTTCCAACAGTGAGCACCACCTCCGCCATCCTCCATGGCTTGGTTAGCACATAACCCCTCACCGATAGATTTTGCTGTTTAAAATGATATGCCCAAGAATTCGGAGGGCTTTTGTTCAAAGTTCCACCCATGCGGCCTACAAAGAACAGCTGAGGAGCATATCAAAATATTCAAGACAACGATCACCAAAATGCAAGTTGAACATGAGGATGTTGCATGCCACCTCTTTCCGCATTCATTGGGGGAAGAAGCATTCTATTGGTACATCAACTTGCCAAGGGGATCCATTACCTCGTGGAATCTGATGAAGAATGCCTTTTTGTAGAAATATAAGATCCCCATCAGCCCTTCAGAGCTTTACCAACAGTTAATGTTTGTCAGAAGGGAGGTCAACGAACCTATCAGCTCCTTCAACGATCGCTTCCATTGGGCATACACAAGGCTTCAGGACCCGTACCTCCACAATGATGCGGCAGCTCTACCGGTCTATTACACAGCACTGGACAACCTCATGTCGGCCTTAGTGAAAAGTATGCGCCCAACGCCCACTACCCTCGTAACTGCCTATGCGGAAGCCATTGTCCCTAGTGCAGACTTGGGGCAGAATATCTCTGGCCCACTGCCTTCTTTGGGGCCGGCAGCCCACCTAATGCAGATTCAGGGGCTTAATCAAGCATTTGCTCACCAAACCCCTCTTATGAACTAGGTACCCCAATTGCCCATGGTACCACATCTAGGGCAGCCATTGAATTACGCGCCTCCTGCGCCTTCCTATTTGCAGCCTCAGTAGTAGTACCACTACTCTCAGACTGCTCCACAACAACATGCATATTCCTAACAGCCCTAGGCACCATTGTACTTGTTAGGACCGGAGTTTCCTGCAGACTATTAGAATCAGCCGACAGCCCTGCCTGCTTTTCTCCAAAACCTGACACCGTCGCCTGGGAACGGAACTAAGAAAGACAAGTTAGAGGAGTTGACTGAGATGATAAAGAACATGTCCATGAAAATGACACACCTGAAGAACCAAAATAATGAGTTGTAGGCCACCCAGCGTAATTTTTAGGCCAATCTCAATAGGGACAGTTGAGATAATAGGGACAATAGAGATAATTTGGAAGTAGGCACTTCCTCCGAGCAGAATTATGAGAAGGGGCAAAACTCTAATCAAAATGCAGAAAGGAGACCTTCTTAGAGGCAGAATCGTACATAGAACACCAAGCCCAATAATAGAGGAGTACCTACGCCTTTCGATCAACCGGTGAGTAATGACAAAACATCTAGCGGTGTATATCTGGCTGAAGCAGCCTTGTCTGGATGGTGTCGACTTCACAAAACTAGCAGACATTCCAAGTTAGATTGTCTCGAGTTCCAGACAGCTGCTGAGATCTTCCAGGTGGAGGTACAAAACGCAGTTGACAATGTCAACTGTAGGGATATCATCCTATCTAAGCCATATGATTCCTCCTATCTCGTGGTTAATCAAGCACTATTTCCATGAGGTGACCGCAATGAGCCTGAAGTAGAGCCTACTCCTATTGAGGATGAAGAGGCACAAGAGGTAAGTAATAAACAAACCTTGGCTCAGCTCTTTGATTCAGTAGATAACGGTCTGGTAGATGAAGAAGAATCATTTGTAGATGAGGTCCACATATTCCATCAACAGTCGAGTCCCTACTTCCTTAAGAATAGACAAGCAGGTGGACCCTTTACAACTTCTACCCCACTAAACAATTTCGCCACTCTGCCAGATCCAAATGCCAGTAATAACCCCAAGCATCCCCACATACCCACCCAATACCTCAACAAAAACAGATCTCACAACCAGCTACAAAATTAGTCTCAAGGCCAACCCCAAAATCTACCTAGGCAGATGAAGGTCCAAACCCCAAGTCTATCATAGGCCAAACTTTTAGCTCAGAAATCGAGCAAATGGGTGAATATGTGGCGGAAGAGTTCAAGAAGGTAAAAATTAGCTTGTCAGCCTTCAAATTACTCAAAGTTCCTGCCGTGAGGCATGCCTTCTTTAGGGCTCTTAATGGGACTCCATCTTTTAGTAAGACACAAGAAACACTAGCTAAGAAGGTTACTTTTGAAGAGCCTAGGAAAAAATTAGAAATACAAGAAAACACTGGGAAAAGGAAGGATGTTCTCATAAATCAGTCAGCAAGTAAACAAATTGAAAAGGAGCTGGAAAGGGCTAATAGACAGCTTTCCATGGACTAGCTATTTAGGAAAACTAAGGATATGGACAATGAAAAGAACAAATGGGAAGGGAATTTACCAAGGCACTAAATGGATATACCGCCACAGACCTTTCTCACATGTGGCTGCCATGGAAGGGGCAGCTTTCCTGATGCATATGGAATCATTTTGGGAAGGGAATTTACCAAGGTACTAAAAGGATATACCGCCACAGACCTTTCTCACATGTGGCTGCCATGGAAGGGGCTGCCAAATTAGATCTGTATCAAAAGTGAACCCCGTATGAAGTATATGATCACAGAATATAATAATCTCAGCGAGGTGTTATTTTCCGAGACTGACCTAGGGAATTACCACCCTTTTGCCTACCAAAATGAGGTCAGGCTTTAGGAAGAGCATGCAAATGAAGTGTTGCTAGTGTTGTGTAGTCCTTCGACCGATTCTACATGAATGCCCCTAAACACATAAACATTGGTAGAAGCTGATGATGAGCCTGATAAGGATGATGACTGGGGACTACTCAGCGGCTTCTAGGAATTCATGGAGAAATGTGCAAGGGATCAACTCAGTCTAGAGGCTTGAATGAATTTCTAGGATCTCTTATTGCTGAACTGGTGCAGGGTTCATAATGCTGCACACTCTGAGTTTGATTGTTGCTTGTGTCAAGCAGCAGTGGCACATGTTAGGAAAACAGCTGCTCCGCAGATAGAAATGCCAAAGGAGACACTAGCAAAACCACCTGTTGATCATTGCATCGAGCCAGGAAATTCCCCTAGGGTCACAGGGCCAGCCACTCAGCTGAAAGGGAATGGAAGCTTAATCAAACACAAAGAAAAAGAATCCTCCACGTGCTGGACGCTCCGATTTGATGGATCAAAGTGCAGGCAAGGAGCTGGAGCTGGATTCAAACTCATCAGTCCAACAAGTAAGACATTTCTTGCTACCCACAGATTGTAGTTTTATTGCACTAACAATGTGGCAGAATATGAGGCCTTAGTCCTTGGCCTTCTCATGGCTTTGAAGAAAAATATAAAAATGCTATAAGTTTTCAAAGATTCAGAGCTTGTAGTTAAACAAGTCAGAAAGTTGTATTCCTGTCATGATCGGAGACTCATAAATTATAGGCATAGGGTTTGGGACCTCTTGGAGGGCTTAGATGCATTCAATATACAATTGATCCCTCGTGCTCAAAATTGTATAGCTGACGCCTTGGCTCAAGCAGCCAGCACCCTACAACCCCTCTCCGTCTGGACTTAAGAAATTCGCTGTTGAGCTAACGTCCATGCCATCGATCCCAGATAATGTTACCTACTTGCAAGTCTTCAATGATGACAAGCATATCCTTGAGTTCATCACGAGTTCTGATGTCTTCGCAGCCCAGATAATTGATGAGGCTGATTCACAGGAGGTCGAACTAGACATAAAAGGGGTTATTAACCACAAAACCAATACGATCCCCAGAGGTATGGTTTAACTGGAATACATATTTGACTTGGATCAAATCAAAGATCAGGATCGACAAATGAAAAAGGAGGCCATAAGCAACCAATGCAATGCACACAACCTTGGGAGAGTCGAGGAGATCAAGAATATTTTTATCAGCAAGGTGTGCACGCCAGCGGAAAAGAAGGGAATCACAGATGCGTTGCGAAGGTACCATGATGTGGTGGCGTGGAGCTATGAAGATTTAAAAAATTATGACACTTCTGTCATTACACACACCATCCTTCTCAAGACCGATGTGAGGCCATTCTGCCAGCGGCAGCGCCCTATCAATGCCTTGCTGGAACCTATCGTTTACAAAGAAGTGCAAAAGTTGCTCTCAGCAACAATCATTTTTTCAGTCAGGCACTCCATGTGGGTGGCTAATTTGGTCCCAGTTAGAAAAAAGAATGGGGAAATTAGATTGTGTGTAGATTTCTGTAATCTAAACCGTGCCTCAGAGAAAGACAACTATCCCTAGTACCTTCTTTGGATGAGGTGTTGTAGATCGTCAATGGCTCCTAGATGATGTCCTTCCTCAACAGATAGTCTGGATATAACCAGGTAATGGTGCAATATGAGGATAGTCACAAGATGACGTTCACCACTAAGTGGGGAATGTTCGCATACAGAAGAATGCCTTTCGGGTTGATCGACGTCGGCGCCACTTTCTAACACGCCATGGATATCGCCTTCAAGGACCTAATTGGCAAGTGCATAATCATCTACATGGATGATTTGATAGTATTTTCTAAAAGGCGGGGTGATCACATCTCTGACTTATGGAAAGTATTTTAAAGGTGTAGGGAGTTTGGGGTTTCTCTCAACCCCAAGAAGTGCATTTTCAGAGTGATTGAAGGAAGGCTACTTGGTCACATCATTTCAGAGCAAGGAATCTCTATTGATCCTGAGTGTATCGAGTCCTTACTCAAAATTCAGCCCCCAGGAAGCAAGAAAGAATTAAAATCTTTCTTTGGGAAGATCAACTTTGTCCAAAAATTTATCACAGGTTTCATGGAGATTGTTAAACCTCTCATTGCCATGCTCAAACAAGAGGCCAAAGTTGAATGGACACCTGATGCCAAACAATCCTTCGAGGAAATCAAATGGGCCATTGCTGAGGCCCCTGTGTTAGTTAGCCTGTATTATCTGAAGCCATTCTACATCTACTCATTTGCCTCAGAGCATTCCTATGCTAGCATGTTGACCCAGAAGGACAACAAAGGAAACGAGCATCCAATCACCTTCATGAGTGCTCACCTCAAGGATGCTAAATTGCATTATCACAACATTGAAAAGTAGGCGTATGCTCTCGTCAAAGGAGTGAAGAAGTTTAGACACTACATTCTATGCAACAAGGTGTTTGCCATTGTTCTCGACCTAGCAGTAAAAATGTTGCTCATATAAAATTAATTGGGTGAATGAAGAGCTAAGTGGATCACCTTGCTCCAAGAGTATGATATGGAGATCCAACCAATGAAGCTCATGAGAGGGTAGGCACTCACCTGCACGATTGCTGAAACAGCAGCAGAAGTTGGACTCGAACTCATTGTGCAGCAGTACCAGCTTGAGGATGTCTCCCCTGGGGAGTGGTATCAGAATGTTGTCTACTATTTGCTAAACCAAAAGTGTCTGCCGCACCTATAAGGAGTTCAAAAGTGGACCCTGAGATTGAAAAGTAATGGCTACATGTCACAGGGTTCCATTCTCTACTCGCCACAAGGTTGCCCTTGGCGATTGCCCGTTCCACCTCGTCTATGGGCTAGAACCTATATTCCCCATCCATCTGAAGATTCCTACTCTCTAGTTCATCAACAATTTTTATGGAGGAGATCGTAGAGAAGCTTAGTTAGCTGAGCTCTTGCATTTAGAGGAAGTCTAAAACCACGCAATAGGAAATTTTTTCAAACATCAGGGCATAGTTAAGAGATGGTTTGACCGCCGAGCTAAGATCAAGGCCTTTAGGATTACAGATTTGGTCTTATATTGAGACAAGGCCCATGAAAAGAAAGGGGGACACAATAAATTCGACAAGCTTTGGCTTGGCCCCTTTCAAATAGCTGAGATTTTGGGAGATAATGCCTTCCACCTAAAGACCTTAACCATTGAAAACGTCCCATTGCCAGTCAAAGGGAAGCACCTGAAGCATTACTTCTAGACGTGAGCTTCTTTGAGTTCATCGTTGTAAATAACTTGTACATAGGTTAGAGTAGTTTCTTTCTTACTTGCTTGCGTTTTGTTTGCGTCACTCTTTTGTTTTCTCCCTCCCGGCGGTTTTGTTTCGAAAGTTGTTCCTCGCTCCTTTGCTGTGGCCGTGCTTGCCCGGCAAGCGATTCACTTTGTTGTCTATTCTATGTGTTTTTTGGCTAAACATTCACTCTCGATTATCGGTCTTTGAAAGCTGTCCGTGAATGATTTCCTTGTTTGAACTCTGCTCAGAACTTGACCCTTAGCTAGATCTTCTTACAAACATCTCAGATCTCGCACAAAGAACATCATAATAATTTCTAAAGGACCGTACTATGGTTGTTATGGCACCCTAGTGAGTAAAAAATTTGAAGTCTTCTCCAGTGACCACTACAGTCTCAAACCCATTATAAGCTTCAATGCTTACTCGGTCGAACTAAATGATAAAAGGGAAGTGAAACATCAAGGCAAACGAGAAAAAAAAAATTTGAAAAAAAGAAATAAATGACCATATGGGTGTTTGGATAACTCTACCGGGGCTATGGACGCCTGACTGGTAGAAGAGCAATGCCCATGAGATTGTAGCGACAACTCCGTCAGGGCTATGGACGCCTAACTGGCAGCGGGGCAATGTCTAGGTTACTTTTGTTGTTAGACGATTTATGTAGCTCATTCGATTGACTTGGTAACCCTAGTCACTATCCCTAGGAAAGGAATGAACTCACTACACACACACTTTTGAGATGTCCTATAAGTTGACCCAATTAAGCGTCTCATTCTCCCAGATTCATCTTTGGAAGCCACTCCTGGTCTACAAAACCAGAGATTCTAGGTCCTGAATGAATATTTATCCTTAGAATGCTTAGAAGCGTTCTCTAGTAGAGTCACCATTTGTTGTACCCTTAACACACGCCCCGTTCAGAACAGGGACCCTCTTTTCTTTCACCTTGTCAGGTCATTTTTGGGGCTGCCTCCTTTTGCGTGCCCCTCTTTTTTGATGTTTCAGATGGTGGATGTTGCTCCAAAGTTCCATCATAAATTGATCATGCCTTCGCTTTTGGTTTTTGCTGCATTCCGGAGCCTCGCAGAATCTCTCCGGTAATTTGGCCCTAAAATGGCCTTAAGCCCTGCTGGGCCTGGACGTCTGGAATTCCCTAACCAGATTTCCCCATTGGGATTGCCCTTCCCTGCGGCGTCTGCCAGGTATTCTTTCGGACCCTGGGGTCAGATCCACCTCTCGTCGTTTGCAAAAAAATTGTTGAAGTTTCATGCGGCTTTTCGCCTTTCGGACCTCGGACCCCGGAGATCCGTCTCCGGGGTTCCACCTTGGTTTTGCCATCCGCGACAGTGAACCTCCTGTAGCGACCCGACCCCCTAGTCCCATCATCCTCTTCGCCGATCACAGTTTGCATATCCTCCTGACTGCTATAGGGTCTTCCGGGCCCGGATGTCCAGAATTTCGTGCCCCTAATTCTGTGATGATTTTGCTGTCCCCGACGGCGGATCCCTTCTGGATTCCCGCCCTTCGGGTCCCGAGACGCTCGCCACCGCCATCGACCAACCAATGTGAAATTTCAAGGCGACCGTCATGAGACGTCTGCCTAGCCACCGGTCCCTGACGTTCCCACTACTGTTGCCGCCCTAATTTCAAATGTACCAACTTTTCGCGTGGCCGTACGAGCATTTAATGTAGGCATTCATGGCAGTTGGAGTATAAAATGCCCAATCTGGGCAGTCATTATCATCTTGCAAGATTGGAGCAAATTGGATAAACTGCTATTTGGAGCCCACCGCATTCGACAACGTCGTGATCATCAGCCTTAGCATCATTCCGACCAACACCGGTGGATCCCACATCTTGCCACTTAGCGTGTTTGAGGTAGGCCACCTGTTTGCCCTCCCGACCATCGTTTTCATAATTTTGAGAGATTTAAATCAATTAACAAATTGCTAGGAGGGTATAATGTGGTAGAACACTAAATTTTGCACCGAACCCATGTATTAGAAAATCCTGCAAACTCTTAGAATGCCTTCGCCACCGATTCAGGACTTTTTCGTGGTGTGGCTGTTCTTCACGCAGGGCGATTGGTCGCCTCAGGCCCGGGACCTCAGAGTTCCGTCTCGAGGGTTCCGCGGGTGATTTTCCTTCGGCAACAGCTAGCACTCTTAGGTGTCCCGCCCTCCGGGCCCCACCTTCGCTTCCACTTTTGGCCTTTGGTGATGAAAATATTTGCATCATTTTCAGCTTTGGGTCCCAGACGGCAGGTTTCCCTACTCTTTTTTCCGTCATTCCCATTGCCCAGTCTTTCGGCGAAGTCATCCATGCCTTCTGGACTTTGGATGCCGCCCTTTGCTCCGTTGTTGTTTTGCGTTTTCACATCCGCATCCTTGGGACTTCTCCGGCCCTGGTGTCCGGACTTCTATTTTCGGAAGTCTAGCGTGCTCTCACCGACGGGGAAATTGCTCCTCGTCCTTCCACTCGCCAGGTCCTGAAGCACCGTCTACCATGGGTTCTTGCCTAACTTTCACCAGCCCTTTTGTTCATCGGGCTCCGTATCTTAGGAGTTTGCCTTACGCCCGCCATTTCTAATAGAAAATGCTGCCTGGTGCCCCAGCCTCCGAGCTCAGCCATGCCAAATGCCGCTGAACTTAAATGAAAACCATGCTGCCTGACTTCCCCTACCGGACTTCCATGCGAGGATTTCCATCCCAGATGGCGAAGTTCGTGCATCTTTCCAGTGTCGCCAGCCCGAGCCCTTGAATACGAAGTAGCATATGTCGACCGCCCTTTGGCCCTCCGGACCCCAGAGTTTGAACTTCCGCTCTCGGATTTCTGTCTACTGTCAACTACCACCAACTGCGATCTCCCGACGACTTTCTAGCTTAAGACCTCCGAGTCCTCCTAGATCGATCCTAACCTTGACCCACGTCCCAAATTTCGCTCTTCTTTATCATAAGCCTCCTAAAACATTAAAATTTGGCCAAGGAGGGTCTCCGGGAGCTTTTGGCTACGTTTTCCCTTCCAGACAACATTCCTGCTAGGGAAGTCCAGCCCTCTGGGCCTGGATTGTCCAAATGCCCTGAAACGAAGATCAATAACATCTAGAGATAAAATTTATGATATACTTGATTGATTATTTGAAGTAGATGTTGTTTTCAAGATATGGACTAACATGAATGCTTTTGATGATTTATTGTGCTAACTTTACCCTTGCTTGCAGAATATATGGAATCAGGTGCAGGAACTCCAGGGGCGTCCGTCGAGAAGGATAAGGGAAAAAAGTTAGGAAGGACCCCTTCCGGAAAGGAAGACAAAGATCAAATGAAGTATCAATTCCAGGGTGAGCCACTCCACTCAAAGGTCACAATGGACTGGAAAGAAATTACGGATACCAATATTGGCCAGGTGGATATAGATGAATTCACTCAAAGGGTCAGGGTCAACCTGACAACAAAGAATGCCAAATTAATATGACAGAGTGGACTAGCCAAGGCCACCGGTTTCCCTCTCTCTCTTGTGGCACCTGAATTAGTCATGGCTTGCCGAGAGGCCTATTAGACAGATACCAGAATGATTGTGGATAAGGAGGGAAATATCCTTCCAGACATGTCACTAGAAGGGATCACCAAGACATTCTACATTCCCACATTCCAACAGATGGAGGTCCCCACATTAGACGAATGCCAAGCGGTGTGGGATGCCAATCCAACAAGGTGCAAGAAGTCAATCAACCTCCATTAGCTTAAGGAAAAATGGGGTAACGTTGTGAAGGTTCCCCAGGAACTCTTCCGTAGTGATTTCCACAAGGATTACCACGACCTGGTAACCATGCTGAGCAGGGTCATGGGTCTTCCAATGGCCACCTAATTCCAGGAATGGATGGCATACTATATTAAGCAGATTCTGTGGGGAAATGAGGATGTTACAACAAATATCTCATTTTATTGGGGAGGAATCATAAGCAACTACTTCCATGAGTAGTTTGTTAATGTGAAAAAGAGTTCTAAATTCTACATGACCTCCTACCTCGTCTACTCCCTGGCAGATTGAAGACAATAAAGTGGGTTGTTTGTAGCACCCGATCAGGGGCAGAAGCGAGGGCTCAAGCCCTTTGACAAATATCCACAGCTCTAATACCGCAACTTCAAGAAAGAGTACTATAGGGTCAATGATGCCTTCATCAGCCACATCATCAGGTTGATTGTCGGAGACTTCGAGAGGAGGGTCTCCCATAGTGCCAGGGCACTCCTAAAGCAATATGCTTTTCTGTTCATCCAGTTTCCAAAGTTTACGTACATCCGGGCCCAGGACTTCTTTGAAAGGCCAAATAGATTGCCTCGGTACCCAAACAATAGAATCATCCTCTTGGAGCTCTCTCGGCAACTCCAACATATCTATACAATCTTTGGCAACAAGCACATAGCAGGGATCTCCTACCCCATAACCCTTGGCGAGGGCATGTATCGACTGCAGACGTCCCAATGTGCCAGTAACTCTAAGAAGGAGCTGAAGGAGTACCATTTCAACTGGTATACCACTCACCCACGGATGGATCCACATGGCCACGTCAGGAAGGCCCTGGGGCCAGCATATGCCCATCAATATCACATTGATGATTTATGGGCCGACTGCAAAGATGAAAAAAAAGTGCTCGCCAGGCACTACATACGCATGATGGTGCTATTCCTGAGAAGAGTGCAACCATTCCCGGTACTGGACCAGGTGGAGGAGGACGAGTCCATAATCATACACCCAAGGTACCCTGTGGTTGCGAACCTGGCAATACCGTCAATCGACTGGGATGAACAGGTGGTCGATGACCTGGACACCATCACCCAGCCGATTCTAACTCATACCAAGGAATGGATCAATGGGTAGGTGGCGTATCTAAAGCAGCAAGGAGTAGTGTTGACCTATGAAGGGCTCAAAAGTGAGCCTAGTGCCACAAAGGATGTTGCTGCCACCACATCAACTGGCGGGACCTCCAAGTCTCCTCCCGTCACCAAGTCCCAGAAAAGGAAAGGAACAAAGACCGCGTAGTCTCCAGATTCCAAGGAACAAGCGAATAAAGAAATGGGAGGCTCATCTCCCAAAAGGCTTAAACAAGCGGTGGGTGCAGAAGAATCCTGGCCTCCCTTGGCTCTTCTTGCTCCTCCTGTTGCACCGCCCACTTCCCTAGTTGCGGTCACCACTTCCTCGCTGGCAGTGGAAATTTTTGTCCATCTTGCCCCTTCCCCTCAGGCCGAATCAGTAATAATCGTTGACTCCTCTTCTGGCATGACGACTCCCCCTTCCTCTGTTGCCATGTCACCAATTACATCACTCCCTCTGGCAACAATAAAATCCCCTGTTCCCCTTGCCACTATGCCCGAGGCTCTTACAAGACACATGAAAAGTCTGCCCCCTGAGCTCTCCCAGATCCTAATGGACCCAACTCTCCAAGCAGCCCTCACCCAAGTCCTTGCAACGACTCAGCCTTCACAACTGCTGACATGGCCACCAGCTATGGAGGCCATAATGCAAATCTCAAAAGAGTTGGAGGAACGAGAGCAGGAAGCCTCGATGTCTGTAGAGGAGGAGGCCGATGAGTATCATGAGCACCCCGAGTACGAGCACTGAACCATTGACAGGGTGGTTTATGAGGAGGGAGAGACAGGCTCTTTCGAGAGTGGGGATGCGGAGGGCGGCTCATGTGCTAAGGAAATCATCAAAACATTCGATGATGACCTTGAGGAGGAGTTGGCATAGTAGCTAAAGGATGTTGGGACGAAGGCAGAAGAGTCACCACATGGTGAAGAGGGGCGGCCACCAAAGGAGTAGCAACAAAAATATCTATCTGAGGCTAAGACCCATGTTGCCAAGAGCCCTGAGGCTGAGGCTACTGAGAAGAAGAAAGAAGAAGAGGCAGCAAAAGAGGAAAGTCCCATCCGGCAGCCATCTATCAAGCTGCCTGTCAAACGCCTCATTTTTGTTCATGACTCCGACGAAGAGGAGGAGGATGTTCCCCAAAAGAAAGGAGAATCCTAGAAGGAGGAGGCAAAAGTCTTTCCTTTGACTGAGAAGGGTGAGGGTAGTCGTGATTCACCCAAGGGGAAGTTTGTTGTGCCTGAATGGTTGGAGAAGCAACTTGAAAAGATGACCCTAGTGCTGAAGGACCCAAGGGCGAGGTTGGAGGCCATCTTGGCCTGATCCCAGATCACAACGAACAAGGAGAAGAAGCCCAAGGTCTGATCCAAGGTAATAATGGATGCTTCTAGCTCCCAGGTGGCACAAATTGCAACGCCTAGGTTTGGCCAAACAGGGGTGAGTTGTAACATCTCTACCATCGACTTGGGGACTACAACTAGAGAGCAAAAGGTCGAGCACCTTGAAGATTCGGTGGGCACAGTGGTGCACCTGATAAAGTAGGACAAAATCTCCAAGGATGAGTTCAAGGCGCAGGTTGCAACATTAACTGACTACATACAGCAATGGTCCTCAGTGGACGACCTACCCACCACATCCACGGCTGCACCATAATTACTTTCCAAGGAGCAAATAGATTAAATGGAGAGAAGTAAGAACTTGGAGAAAACCACCGAGGATTGGTTCTGACAGGTCTCATTCGTCGGGAACATCGGGATCAGCAGGGTTGTACGGATAGCCAACAAGTTCTTAGACTTAATGCAGTCCCTGGAGAGCACAAAGAGACTCTACACCAATTTTTGTGCCACCTACAACTCCACCTTCCCAAGGATCGAAGCTATCCTTCAAATGCCTGAGGCCACGTGGGAGAAGAAACTAGAGTTTAAAAAAGATCACTAGCTAATGGATGTATGGCGCAGAGACTTCGACAACCGGAAGGAGAGGTTGGAGCAAATCCTAAGTAGGGTAGAACTAGACATTGAGTGGATCAAGGAAATCTAGGGGGAATGTGCACGATACTTTAAGTTGATGATGGGCTATGATATGCCCACTGTGCAAATGGATCTAGAGAAGATCAAACCATACTTCCAGAAGAAGATGAAGGATGGGATAGTTGGAGAAATCACAACGGAGTTCCTAAGTTTTGTTGCCCACGCCTTCAACCAATCAGAGCTGTTTAGGGACCAAGGCTCAAAGTATGATGAATATTGGAAAAGGCTAGAAGAAAATGCTAAGGAATGGAGCTATCATGCGTTGTGATGTGAAATCCTCAAAATAGACAAGCTCCAAGCGGTCGTCCTCAAATACATAGAGCACACAACTTCCGAGGAGCAAGAGGATAGCCTAGCCAAGGACGAAGACCTTCCTGAAGAGTAGCTACAACAGCAAAATATCAATCAGCTACAGGACGAAAGAGCTATTGTGTCATCCACAAGAGGACGAAATAGGGAAGAAACAAAAATGTATTTTAAATTGTGATCCATTTGGGGGTAGGTGAAACCCTATTTTGTAATGAATCTTGGTCACATAATGAGAATGAATCTTGGCCATTCATTTCACTTTTGGAAAACTATAAATAGGGCACTCCTCTCATTTGCAAAAGTGAGAGTTGAGTTGTAAAGGCATGCTGTAAAAATTTATAAGAAAAAGCATTGACTTGGTGTATTTTCTTGGTTTCTACCATGTTGCTTGATTCAGTCTCCATTGTTAGATGTTTCACTTAGATTTCATTGCTGTTTAGTTAGCTATTTTATTGCTATTTAGTTGGGTGATTATGAAATTTCTTGCCATGTTGATGATTTCTTGGTCCATACTTTTTGTTGTTTATTGATGGTAGATAGTTGTGCAAAGTTAGCCTGGACTTTATTTTAAAGCTGCTCCAAACATTTATCTTTGATTCATGCATGTATGTGGTGGATGAAGGATGAAATATTTGCAGACCTTAGAAGATAGCACAATTTCCATGATACTGCGAAATCCCTGGTTAAGTGGGATATTGTTTTAAGAAATTGTCCATTGCAGGAACTCCATTGTCACTATTCATTGCTAGCTTTAGACTTAGGAACTTTTCCTTCCCTTTGCCCTTTTCCTTTTTTTTAGTAACTGACCTATGCTAAGGTTCATTGCACATTGTAAAGCCAAATCCAACAACTAAATGGAGTCCAAGATTGTTGTTTGAACCTATAGCCAATTCATAATAGCCCTTATCCTAAGAACTCCATTTCAAGATCCAACTTCCATGCTTTGTGTCCTTGCTTTGTATTTTCTGTAAGACCGCCTTGTGATTCCAGCAAATCACATCAACCTACTGAGGTATCTAAGCATTGTCATGACCTAACATCCAAGAGACCTTGGGACAGTGTTCTACAATTTGATTGTGGGAGATTGTCTTTCAAGAGAGGTAGTGCACCTACGCATTACCTGTGTTGAGAAGTGCACAAAAAAATATCAACACATCTCTTTTGACACCAAATTATCAGTGCTCCCACTATCAATAATGACCTCACAACATTTGTCTTCACACTTACACCTTATGCAGGACAGATTCTTCCTTTGTTCTGGCTCCTTCTCTTCAGTCACCAGGGCTCTTCTAACGACTAGGGCTTCTCCCCTTTCTGCATCATTTGAATGCTCAGACTGCGCCTCCTAATCTGCATGTGCAACCCTTCCACGACCTTATGGCCTTCTTTGTGTCCTTCCTTGGTGTTGTGAACATTCATAGGCTTGATTCCCTTCTTCACCACAATGGAAACAAGTTCCTTTGAAACCACCTCTTTCAGGCCCTGGCCCAGATCTTCCTCGTCCTCTACCTCTTTGATCACCACTATTTTGATCATGAGGGTGGTAGAATTTATCATTCCTCTGGCTTTGACTGGTACCCACATCTTCATGTTTCCTTTCATCCTCATTTTGCCTCCCAAAAGTTCTTCCACTACCCCTTCTGCTTTGACCTCCTTGGCCTTTTTGCTTGCTATCAAATCTTTTGTTCAGCTTCTCCTCAACTTTCAGGGAAAACTAGTATGCATCCTCAATGGTGGTCATTCTAACCATGCTTAGCTCCTCTGGAATGCTCGGTCGTAACCCATTAAGGTAACGGGCTACCTTATCCTTGTTGGCCTTTGCATGGCCTGTTTTGATGATCATCTTGTTAAAATATTCTGTGTATTCTTTCACGGATCTACTTCCTTGCTTCAACCCTTGCAATTTGTTCAGCAGATCTAACTCGTAATCTACTAGTATGAATTGCTTCTTCAGTTTCTCCACCATGCGATCCCTACTACTGATCTTTCCTTTTCCTCTTCGATTTCTTTCCAACTGGACCTCTTTCCACCAAATATTCGCATGGCCCTTTAGCTTCTTTTTTGCAAACTTAACTCGATCTGGGTCCTCTACTTCTTCATACTTGAAATATTCTTCTAGCTCATTCATCCAATTGATCAACTCTTCCAGGTTCAGACTTCCAGAATAACTAGGGACTTCTATTCTAGGTCTTTTTCTGATATTTGAAATGGCCCTAATCAGCCACATTTGATCTCGATCAATAGGTTCTTCTTCCTCTTCTACATCTCTATCTTCCACCTCTTCTTCATCCTTGCTTTCTCCTCTCCTTCTCGGGTCGAACCCTCTTCTCATTTGTTCCTGCAAAGCATCGATTTGTCTCTGGAGGGCTCTAAAACCCTCAGCAGTCAATGGATCTCTTCCACCAGCACTTCTGCCACCTCTGGCACCACCACGCCTACCAGGAATCACTCTTGGAGGCATCTTGAATATTTTGAACCCACAACCAGGGTCCTAGTGTGAATTGCCTCACAATCGGTGATCTGTCTCCCTTTATATTTTTATGTTTGTCATTATCTCCCTGTCTCTCTCTTTATATTTTCTTCCTTATATTTATCTTTGACTCCTTAAGTGTGCAATGGGTACATTTAAGAGGTCTTAAAGGAGAATTATCATATCTTTAATCAAATGGCATGCTACCTTGAGCATAACTCCCCAAGGACACATGACATTCTTGTAAAATGGTATAAGATAAGAAAGAAAATAAAATAACTTAGTCTTTCACATTTTTATCCACCAGCCTCAGGTCTTGGCAAAACTCCCATAATCTACCCACATCTTGGCTAAGGTCTAGGATTTCATCACACATAGCCTTCATCACATGAGTTTGAAGCAATTGTAGACTTAGCCTAAGTATATGCTAGGCTAAGGTAGATCTAATGAATGGAAATAGAGGCATACAATTCTTCTTTAATACCTCCACCACAAACATATGCAAGGTGTTGGTTGATTTTATAGTAAACAGGTTGATCTTCTAATCAACATATGGAATTTCCAATTCCAATAAAGGGCAACCCGAAGGACCTGGACCAACTGATGAGGATTTGAAAGACCTCCTACACTTTGGGCTCTACAAGACTCGGGAGGGTGATCCCTTAATGCATTTACAACCTCTACACCATCATCATAAACAACATTAACAACAGATAATCTCATTAAATAACTCAACATAATAGGATAATACCGAATAGAATTGGCTGTTTATTAATAATATCAACTATTTGGAGCATGAGATAACTACAACAACATTTCACAGTATAACATAGTCATTGATTTGCAATTTATAGCAAGCTCTAGGTAAAGGAAAACAAATACTAAACCATACGAATAAGTACAAATTATATCAGTGTCATATATCCATTGGAGGAGTCAAATTTATAAGCATCTAAGGGTTCATGACAAATTTAACACAACATATAGGATCCTTGATAACATTGCCTTACAATCTCATCAATATGTATTCTAACCCAATACTACTTATCAAATCCTTATACAAAACATATTCACCTACAATCCCATTCAAACATTTTAATTAATTCCTTGAATTAAACCTAAAACAAGAATCACACACACTACAACAGTGAGATGAATGAAACAACCCTTGATCATTTTATTCAAAATTTAGATATGCTTGTACAATGGAGAGACATGAGTTCGAATTAATCATATCAATTGAAATGCCAGTACTGTCATAAAACATAAAATCCCCATGAATTCAAAACCTACTAAAGAATTCAACTCAAAACCTAAATTTCTTTTTCCCTAAAAACATCAAACTTTACAATTTGCTCTACAACTTCATCTAGAATCGACCAAAAATATCTAACTTGCTAACCCGTACTTCTGGCCTTGAAATCCTTCTTATAGAAAATGAAGGAGAAAAAAAGCATCGGGTCAGAAAGCACCCATGTCACCAGCCAATTGGACCGCCTTGTGATATTCCAAAAAATTGTTACAACAACAATCTCCCCAGAGAATCTTGTTCATCGTGCCTACTGAGAATGGTTGATGCAGCAACAAAAAACTTCAAGAATTTCGTGCCTAGACTATCACCAAAAAACAAAACTGTAATCTATTGTAACTGTAATAGCTAATTTTTCAACTGTTAGAAGCCTACTCCTTTTCACTCTTATTTAAATATACATCTACCCATTTTTGGTACTCTTCATCAGTTGGCCACTCAAAATTGATCACCTCATTCACCTTGACTATAAGGTTTGTATTTTACTACCACCTAATTCACTTCTCTTTCAAAAGACTCCAAGAATGAGTCGGTGGTAATGATTTTGTCCATACAGCTCACCAACAAATCATAATCTAAGTTACCCTATTTTTGAGGGTTTTGTAGTTGAAATATGATATAAAGGGGCTCTTACACTCTTTGTGATTACTGCAGCTTGTGTAGGAGGCCCCATGGATATTGTTGTAATTGTAGGATGCATGAATAGGGTGTAGGATGAGAAATAAAGAAGGTATAGCTGCTGTTCTCAATAGTTTTGTGAAGAACAACATGTGAAATGAGAGGTTCAAGCCTAGGTTTCAACAAAACATGTATGGGAGATATGATTTTATGAATTTTTTATCCATGTGTAGACCTAATGGGTTGTTTCTAAACACTGAATATAAATGATACACACACACAAACATATATATATGTATGTATGTATGTATGTATGTATGTATATGTATTTTTAAATGTAAATGTAAATGCATTTACTGGCTGCTCTCCTAGAACAATAAATGCAACATATCATTAAAGAAATGCATATCTATGTATATAAATGTGTATTTCTAAATGCAAGTGTAAATGCAAAGAGCATATGGTTTTGTAGTGTTATAGATACAACATATCCATAAATTAATGTAACTGAAATTCTAAAGTCTTCAACACATATAATATGAAATCGATCAAACTATTAAACTAAATGAGAAATAAATGAAAACAGTAAATGCATATGTATGTGTATTTGTAAATGTAGGTGTAAAATAAATAAGAATAATGAAAATTATAAAAAAATAAAAGGAAAGGTCTCCTCCTTTCTTGACAGTGATAACCTCCTCCACACACAACCCTTAAATATTATGAATAGAGGAATACAATCTTTGAAGAACTCAAAGTTGATTCTCTCCTACCTGATGCAATTAGTCATTTTATCCTTACAAATATTTATAGTGATTACTAGAGGCACATAGACCAATTCTTCATAATAGAAGAATTTGATCATACTTCTCCAATGATGGCATTATGAGAAAACCTTAGGTTAAATGAACAATTCCTAGCTAAGTTCTTTAAATCATGTCCAACCGTATAAGAGAAGACCACTGCTATGTGTACTTGGATACCATGGAGAAAGGCTAGTCTTTGGGCTCTTTCATCAATCATCCTACTTTAAAACATACCAAAAATATCCTAGCAATTAGACATAGGAAGATTTAATATGACTTAAAAAAAATTTATTGCCAAAGTGTAAACTTATGATGACTTAACCAGGCCTAGTACACACTCCCTCCCCGTTAACCACTTAGACATATGGAAATTAAATGTAAATTTTCTGCTATTTTTAGTAATGTAGGTTTCCAATAAACGACTTGGTGGTGTTTCCCTTCAAGTTTATTTACTTGAATGAAGAGAAAAAGTCCTTTGATTACAATTAGAGAATACATTTGAGGCCTTGGTTGTGTAACTAGTGGACCATAGTCACATTTAACACTTGTTACAAAGTTTGGGAGTTAAAAAGTTAAGTAGATTTGATTTGTGATGGACACATTTGCATGGTATTAAAGATAGCTTGCAATCTATCAAGACTTGATTACCTTATAACCTGTGAAATTATAGCGATGAAATGATAGATTAATCATAATGTCACCTTTGGATCACATCACCATGAAAGAACTTCATCCAACATCCTTATGAGTGCAAGTACCACCAAATAGGTATTTGTCAGATCTGTCTTCCTCGAGCGAGAGAAATTCAAGAAGAGAAGAGGAAAGCGAGACATGTAGTATGTCTAAAAGAGGGAGATCAACCAGAGGTCAAAAGATTAGAAGAAAATTCCGTAAACACATGGAATATTTTCTTGCTGAAGGGGGGTCATGTTCTTATGATGATGAGAGCATAGTTGACATCGAGGTGCCCTTGAGGTACAAACATCTATGGAAACAATAGGTACCCAAGGAACTTCCTCCAATAAACATCAATTTTTGTGTCAACGAGAGGATATATTGCATAACACCATCGTCATTACATGGTTTGGGCCTATTTTTCGTGGACGACATAAAGGTTTGTTATTACAAAGTTACTGAATTGATGAAATATGTTGGACCCTATTACAATTACAAAGATTGGATGTAAGTCGTTCGATATACACGAAGTATGTGTAGGTATGCACTGTCAACAACTTATATATAACTGAAAGATAAGGATCAAAATAAAGGAGTGGCTATGTACATTGATGGAAGGCCAAAAGCATCAGGGAATATTACAGGGTTTATAAAGAGTACATGACCTGGGTCAACAAATAAGCAACCCAATTGCATATTTGAGGTGTGTTAGGGAAACCGTGTATTCGTATGTGCGATAAGATCAATAACTATAGGGGAAGAGTTGCTAATCGATTACAATTTGAATCGCTTAGTGACAAACATAGTTACTATGGGGGTGGTACGTACTATGTACCATTTTACCCAACCTCCAATTGATGACTCCAGTATACCATTTTATTCTTATGTTTTCCTTTGTAAGTCTATTGGTTTCATTTCGGTAATTTTTTTTATATTTAATTTTCGTCACTGCTGGACATTGATCGTATGGAGAAGGCTCTAGCCTAGAGCACAAATCACGATGTATCTTTAGATGCTTCTACCTAATAGGTTTACCTCATTGTAATTGTGCAGATTAGATATGAGCAAAATGTTTTATTATTTTTTTTTATAAGTTTATTGGGTTAATTTTGATAATGTTTTTAATATTCTTCTTGCAGTCAAGTGATCATGGAAATGCACCAATAGTAGACGAGAGCATCCATAGTGAGGTGCAGTCAATATTTTGTGATGATGACAGCGCTTATTCAACAAACCCTCTCGATAAGATAAGGAAGATCCAAAAAAAATACAATGAAGAAATCGTTAAGTTGATATTCATAGTGCCTCAAACATATGAGATAAGAGAGAGGGTTAAAATATTATATGAGAGATCACAAAATTTGCAAATAAGTTGTCATGAGGTTTTTAATTATAACATAAGTTCATTCATGGTTTTATATTTTGTACTCTTTTATGTAATGAACTAAAATATGTGTTATTTTTAAAGGATTCTTTTCCTCCTCATGATGCTCCTAGCCATGATCAGGGTACTGTAAGTGCTACCCGAGGAGTAGGGGTTGGTACAAGTGTCCATCCTGATCTTCCTGCACATACATCACATCATCTAACTCCATCATCCATGCCTATTTTTTCGTTTGAAATTTTGGCAACACATACCATGTAGGCATCTGTTAATGCACCCTCTAGTAACGAACACATGCCATAACATACGTTAGGACATTTACTTTGGGATGTAGAGGCCACTAGTGCTAGTGATGTTTTAGCAACATTTCCTGGATCTTCCCATATTACTTGTACAGGAACATTGCCAGTCACATTTGTGGTGACGAGAATTTCGTTCCTATAAAGATAGAGAAGGTCCTAGGTACTTTAAAATGTTTTAATTATTATTATATATAATTCAATTTAAAATTTACTTATTGATCGCTCTTTTTAGACTATTGATTCCATGATCATTTTGTAGGAAATGATGTTTTTATAAACATCTAACTGATATTACATTGGAGCTCTTCAGGCTCACCATACATACATGGTGGAATTAAAAAAATTAAGATTTAAAAGATGAGCTCATTAACCGTTTAGTTGTGTTGTTTGGTGATAAAACATTCAACCGAACCAAAGTCCTTAAGAAAACTGGTACTTATCTAAAGTATGTGAGGGACCAATTTGGGTCACATTTAGAGAAGAAAAAAAAGTACGAGCATTCCCCCATGATTCCGGAGAGGGAGTGGAAGGACCTGGTGTCAGATGGAAAGGAGAAGGTTGAAAAGAAAAAAGGAAAGACACCACCAGGCCAAGGAAGGTATGTGATACTATCAACAATGTAATTATATACTGATTACTCTTTTTTTTTACATAATTTAATGTATTTCAAACTTTTCATAGGCTTCCCGACACATTGAAGACAACAAAGGAATGACTAGAAAAATACAAGCAAAACAAACTTGGCTCTGGTGGTTATATGAAATTACCCACATGAATTGTAAGTATCAATAAATGAAATAAAGTATTCAAATAATAAATTGAAAACAATTTTTGTTTTATCACACCATAGAATCAAAATTCATGATCTTATGCAAAAATGTAGGGCTCTGAATTCAACAGAGTTCCCATTGAAGATGACCTAAAGATTGCCTTCCAGCAAGGCTATGGAGCCGTGGCTGCATGCCTAAGAGTCTTGAATGGGTAAAAACAACCTTCCACTACATCTGACATGCAAGTAAATAAAATCAATAAATTTTATTTAAAATTGAATACTTGTGAAATCTATTCAATATTAATTTCCACCATAAAGTAATTACATTACTATTTGTTTTAAACATTCAAGCAATGATAATATTGCACATGACATTGGAATGCAGCCTGGTGAGGGTGAAGCACAACCTGTAGATGAAGGTCATGGTGTGAATCTTGGTAGTTTAGAGGATGTAGAGCGTGATCAACATGTTGAGCATAATCATGCTAGAGAAGGTCAGGAACATAATGTGGCCCCATCAGGTAAATAGGACCACTCTAAAGATCTTTTAAACATATTTAATTGCAATTGGTGTATTAATTAATGTAACCTTTCATGTTTCAAATTTAGAGCATGTATAGCGTGATCAACATGTTGAGAATGATTAGGAATATGATGTAGCCCAATCAGGTAAAGAGGACCACTCTCATGTTCTTTTAAACATATTTAATTTCAATTGGTGTATTAATTAATGTAACCTTTCATGTTTCAATTGTAGATCAAGCTTTAGAGGGTGTTCAGCATGATGAGCATGAGTATATATAAAAGTTTAGGAACATAATGTGGACACATCAGGTAAAGAGAACCACTCTAATATTCTTTTAATTAATGAAATACTTGTAACAATAATAATAAAACATATCAGTTTAACATTTCTTTGTTATTGTAGCACACACCCCTTGCAGTGGTGTCCACATCGTGAGTAGTTGACTAAGCGTACATTAAGATCACAAGCAGAGGGAAGAACAACTAAAGGGGCGACAAAAGATTTAGAAAATGATGTTCCACTTCAGATTTTTTTAGCTTTAAAAAAGAAACCAAAAAAAAAGTGATTGTAATCATGTCATGACAAGCATATTTTTAATAATATGTAAAAACTGAAAGAATGAATATTATATGTTAATGAATGAATGTGAATATGTTAATTAATGAATGTTATATGTTAATGAATGAATGTTATATGTTATTAATGGATGAATGAATGATTAATGTTATATGATTGGGTATGGGGAATTAAAAGTGATGTGAGGGGGGGAGGGGCCAAATTAGCTTCCACCATCACGTGGTTGGCCCTGTTAGGTACATAATATTAAACTATTCTCGAAACAAAGAGAAGCTCAATAAGGTAATGCACTCTTCAATATAAGAAATGCATCATTTGAAGCATCAAACCCATATGCAAGGATGAAAGAAAGTTCTAACTTTTCACTATGGTGGCAGAAAAATGATTCTTTATACCCTAAATCCATGCTCTACATCATAATTTGAAGTTGTTTCCATTCCAATGTTCTGAGTTTAGTTTGTTTGTATGGCTTTGTATGAATAACACATTGTGTTGTGTGTGGATTTGGTTCCAAAGCTCTATTTCTTCTATTTTTAGTGGTGACATAACTCTAAAATTTGACTTTTGTGTATAATAGGTTAGTGGAAAAATTGACAGCTCTGAAGGGTTTTGAGGCTCGATTGAGATAGATACACGGATATTTGGATCTTGTTGTTGATGGGAGGCTTCCACTTAATCATGAAATTTTGTACCATCTACATGTATGCAAAAGTTTCTCTACTTACATTCATTCCTAATCATAAATGTTGTAAATGATATTAATGCTTCAAACTTAAGATTTGTTTCATTGTTATAATGATCAAAATGTTATACTTTGCTATACATTCAAGCATTCTCTGGCCCCCTACCCTTTTCTCTCTCCCCCCTCCTTTTAAGAATTTTCTTTGTCATAAAAGATTCACATTTCTGTCTCATTTACAAAAAATTATATAAAGCGCTAGGAGTGAATAAGGATATGTAAAATATGATGGATTATGTCTAAACAACAACTTTCCATCTTATAGCTAATTAAATCCTTAATATTTGAATAGTTTAGAGCTTGAATAATGCTTGTATATGCATGTGTAGCAATAAGGGAGCCTATGTGAAGATTGAAATTTAAAACATCACTTTGGTATTTTTCCTTAGGCCGTGAAATGATATTTTGAGTAATACAAACCTACACACACATTGATATTTTTTGGCATTGCATTGAAGAAATTTTTTTCTCTTATATACCTACCCTCGGCTAGACATGGAGGTATATAATATTGGTTTCTGGGTTTATTCTATAAGTAGTTAATTTCACTAAGGAAGACTAAAATCTTCTTAATGTCTTGTGTCATGAAAGCATATGAATCACTTGTTGAAGGCACCATTTTTTATTCATCCAAAAAATGGTTTGTTCTTTTTTTTTATGTTTCTTGCATGTGTTTTTTTTAGGCTCTAGAGATGTAGCTCGATTGTTTCCTTTGCACTTTTCATCTATTTTGATGATTACAGTAGATTGTCCTCATTATTTTTCATGTAGATCTGTTTGTAATCTTATTTTCTACCAATCAATTTGCAAACCACTCACATATTAAGGACCATTTCACTAACTTGTAGTCATCCATTACTTCATATGTTGCAGGTTATGTACATATGCCAATAAATCCTGATGATTGCGAGAACTTTAATCCTACAAGTGTACCCAATCTTTCTCAAGTAAAAGTCTTACCTTATTTTATAGTACTTTAAATGGTTAATTGAAGGTGCTTCTTTAGATCTGAGATAGTTGAACCTTGGATTAAAATATGGTATTAGATGGGTAGTATAATGATAAAACTAAGGCCCATTGAACAAAAATTATGAACATAATTTACTAGACTATGAATAGTGTTACAATTATACTTATTTCTCCTTTCCCTACCTCTGCATTAATGAAACAAATAGATCTCTATAAATCTAACCATGAAAGTGTTGAAATCTATAGTATCTGTAGGACTCCAGAAACTATCAAACATATTCTTTTTGAATGTTTTTATGCTCAGAAAATTTTGTATTTATTCTTCCATAAGCTAAAGGTTTGGAATAGCAATGGTAAAATTAATTGGCATGATATTCTATCTTGTAATTTCAAGCTCAAGTTTGATTGTAATCTATTTTGGTATTTCTTATCTAATGAGATCATGTGGAATTTTTGGAAGGTGAGAAATGATGATAAATCTAAGGGTATCAAGAGGGTACTTACTAAGTCTTGTAAGAGACTCACATTCTACTTTGTTCCTCTACAGGTTTCAACTCTTGTGGAGATCTCAATGGATAATTTCTAGAAGTCAATAATTGAAGGTGTTGCTAACAATACTAGAGAGGATCTGAGAATTGGACCCACCTGTAGGTTGAGCTTGGAAGAGACCATGCTATTACAAAAGGACATTTGAGCTCTAGAGAGCAATTGATGAAGCTGCAAGCCCAGAAATATAGCGCAACCCCCAGCAGTTGGACCCCCAAGGAGAAACAATGACAAACCTTGATATTGAAGAAGTCAGAAATGAGGAGAATCTAATAAACACTATGTATTGTTTACACTGATTTGAATAGCAACAACATATGGTGCTGCTAACAACAATTTGTATTGTCTATGCTGGTTTTGAAAACAACTGGTGCTTTTTGGTTTCTTTCTTGCTGCGTAAAGTATTGATATGGTATATTTACTATTATGGAAATGCTTTGATGTTGTACTGATCCTAATGTCGGATAGGAATTTTCATGATATGTAATGGACCTGAAACTATTTTCAATACAAAAAAAAAAGATAGTAGATATTGGAAGTTCATTACATGTCTCATGTATGTGTTAGTATTTTAATTTTGTTTAAGTTGTTCAAGAGCTTGATTAGGTCAAGAATATGTTCTACAAGCTCTTTTCTCTTGACACTACTTAGCATTTTCCCTACACATTTTCTCTTCAATCCAGACGTTTCTTAACTCCTTCCCTTGTTATCCCTTGGTTGTTCTCAAGTGTAATGCTTTTTCTATGCATCTTACAGTATGTATGTATGATCAGTCATCTCTAATGAAGCATGGATAACCTTTCATGGAATTATTTTTGTAATTAGACAATTCCCATTGTGAGAATAATCATTTAATTTGTATGGAAGTAGGTCTTTTTCATATTATTTGACTTGGTATTGTAAACTTGTCTTTCCAGGATTCTCTCGGGGGGAACAACATAACTGTGATGGTAGGTAGAGTTGTTTCTTAACTCCTTCCCTTGTTAGCCCTTGGTTGTTCTCAAGTGTAATGCTTTATTATGCATCTTATAGTCTGTATGTATGATCAGTCATCTCTTATGAAGCATGGATAACCTTGCATGGAATTGTTGTTGTAATCAGACAATTTCCATTGTGAGAATAATCATTTAATTTTTATGGAAGTAAGTCTTTTTCATATTATTTGACTTGGTATATATTCTATGATTTAAAGAACCCAAAAATAAGAAAATTAATAGTTTCCATTTTTTTACTTGCTCTTAGAAACTTGTTTACTCGGTGAGACTGATCTAGGGGATATTTTCACTAAAAATTCAAGTGTCTCCAATACTCCAAATTTGAACACCATTAGAAAGAGCTCAATGTCCTGATTCCAATGAAACTTGAATAGAGCAAAAAGGAGTCTGTTTGCTTGAGTTACAACAGTCAAAATTTTGGTGAAACTACCATCAGGGTTCATCCAGGAAGTGAAAAAAATGATTGTCTCAAAAATTGATAGAATCAGTTTCAAATTGAAGAGATCATCGAGACGATTTTGGCAACGTTCGTTTGATTGAAATTTGACGTCGTATGCTCGAGATATTGGCAGTAAAAGTTTAGTTGACTTGGTGGCACAATGGGTGACATCAACATGCTAACATGTCAATCCATACCATATAGAATAATTGTGGAAAAACCAAGGCATGACACATGGCAGTTGAGTCAGCTATACAGACCAATGAGAAGTCGACATGTGTCCATCCATATGACAAATAATTGGCATTGTTATTGTCCAGTCATCATCCTAGTCAGCAGACATATCTGAGTTAGTGGCCAATTAGGTTTTTCCACGTGGTGCCCTCCTGGCGTGACATGTGGCCTCTTCTTTTTTCGGCAGTTTGTTTGGACGTTCCAAAAAAAAGGTTAAGGGGATTCGATCCCCTAACCTTCTAACTATGGGTTCACACCTCCACCACTCGGCTGAGCAACTTCCTCATGTCTATATCGGGCAATGCTTTGTTTTGTTACATAACTACCAAAAATTGGCTATAAAAAGCTAGCAGCCAGGGTTGAACCCCTGACCGCGGGCTTACCAAAAGTCAATGCCACCAACACGCCAGTGTATGTATTCAGTGATAGAACAGGATGGGTTTGTTTTATCAACTAGTTAGGCCCCATGCCTAACTAAATAACCTTAAAAGGTTATTTTTAAGTTTTAAATAAACAGAACAAACAAACCCACCCCCCCCGAAACAATGAAAGCCCGAGAAAGGCTTAAAACAAAATTCTATTAATTTTGAAGGATTAGAATAATTTTGTTAAAGATTACAGGGGATATATCATAGATTTCTATGTAAAAATGGAGAGATAAGGTGGTTTTTGTAAATCAATTGGTTAAAGGCCAATTTGAGTAAATTTGATGTATAAAAGGGGAGTTTAGGAGTGAGTTTGGGACTCAAAACTTTCAAGTCTAGGTGGTGAAGTATTGAATCAGAGGAATAGGGAGATTTTTCAAAGGATATTATTTTGAGCCTTTTGTAAGTCAGAGTTTTATTATGCTACCGAAGTGCTGGAAGGAAATGATCTTGGTGCAATTGTAATTCTATTTTTGGAGATTAATCAGATTGGTCTCACTCTATTGGAGTGGACCCAGAGATGTAGTCACATTTGTGGCAAACTCCATTATCAGATCGTTTGCACTCTCTCTCTCTTCTTCTTTCTCAATTTCATTCTCTTAACCTTCAGTTTTTAATGCATAATTTCAATAATGTATGCATGAATTGTATTTCTACTTAATTCACATTTTAATGTGTTAATTTTGTTTATGTAATTTGGATTTCATGATTTGTAAACATTAAGCATTCAAATGAAATTAGTCTAGATCCTAATCAAATCAGAGACCCTCAGAATGTCTTGCTGATAACCAGTAGTGTTCAAAACTCCTGAAGAGGTCAAATTGTTTGGAACATGTTATTATTTGAAGATTAAAATGAATTTAATCCTGACATGATTATCTTTTTGATGGCATAGGTACAAATGAACAATGAAGGCATAAGGCACAAGGAAAATGAAAGGAGGAGGATTTTTTTTGAAAACTCAAAGTGTTTTTAAACACTTTAAGTGTTTGTTCAACACTTCTTTATGAAATTGTTACCTTTTCGCTCCTAGGACACTAATTTTTGTTTGGGTCTAAAAAGAACAATTTGATTTTTTCCATTTGCAAAAGGTTAGAATTCAAGCTTAGACACTTACTCGATTTCGTTTTGGGCTAAAAATTGGACAAGCAATCTTTATATTTCATTTGATGCTTAAAACGAATCTCACAATTGCTTTGGAAGGATAAAATGAATGTGTTTGCTTTGTTTTGTGGTTACTTAAACTAAAGTCATTGAAAAGGATGTATGCACTTCTCTCGCACTTCCAAGCGATCTTGAGAATCAAAAGGCCTTTTTGGTGATTTTGGCGTAAGATAAAGTGATCACCTTCACACTTCAATTTGGGCTTAAAATTAAACAATATCTTGTGTGAGTGTGAGTAGGGGAATTTTCACGTATATTCTCTTTCTTTGTGCCATCAAAGATTGATTGAGTTATGGATTTTGTCTTTGCTTGCTTTTGTTTATCCTAGAGGGTCTGCCTTGGGGAAAAAGTACTCACCCAAGGGAACGACTCAACTGGTAACACTCTAAACCCAAGAGTATTTCCAGCTGGGATATAAATGTGGGTATTGGTTAAACACCATTATCACACAGTTGGCTCTGACAAGATGGATCCGAAAGGGGACTCTTGCCGTATGGGTCAATCTCCATGAATGGAAAGTCCTTACTAGAACCCATGTACTAGAATTTTCCAAAATCCTTGATCTATTTTTTGGTGCAAGAATGATTGTTCTGAAGCCACCCCACACTTTTACAGTCTTCTAGTAGAGATGGAAAGCATGCCATTTCATGGGTGTTGATGCTTGGCTACCCTGATTGACGATAATGAGCCATGGAGGGGAGCCAGTGGGGTCAAGCATCTAACCATCTGCTAGAGATAAGCGTAGCTAGACTTGTCCAAGTGGGGATTCAACAAATATTGTCTTACACATCCATAGGCCTTGTACTTGTTTTTTATTTGAAAACACAGTGTTGTATTTGAAAACATTTTGCAAACAAACATTCAACATGATTCTCAAAGTTTCAAACCCTTTTGAAGACAAATATCATTGACTCAATCCATATGTTATTGCTTTCCATTGGGATTCATGTCCTTAGAGGTTCCTAAGCATTTGATTATACCTTAATTTGTCTTCTTGAGTAAACAATAGGAAATCCCTTGCCTTAAGTTCATTAAATTTCCACATAGAATATCTTGTGGGGTTTAAAGAAATTAAGACATTGGACATCTTAGTTTGAAACTTTAATCAAAGAGATTGTTTTTGGTAAAATAAAGACATTAAGCAAAGCTGAACAAAAATGAATTTTCATGTGTGTTGAAGACTCCAAATACCAAAAGCACAAATCATTAATTGGAAATCCAAAATGTTCAAATCATTTCTTGGTTACAAAGGTCATTATGAAGCATTTTCATGCTCTTCATTACCTAGATCTAGGAAAACAAAGTGTCTTTTTTAGGTTCACCTAAGGATCAAAACAAATCAAGCCTCTTTCATCCATCTTTCAGAACATCAAAATCCATCTCACAGGTCATCTTTTGGAAAATCCTAAAATCATCCTTGATACTAGGCTTTGTGGAAAAATAAAAAATCATCCAAAACATTGGGACCAAGTCATTGAAAACATTTATCAAAACACCTTTGGCTAGGCATGTGTAGATGCGATGCATCCTTTTGCATATACTTAGTCAAAGTTATCAAAAATCATCTTGTCTAGCTTAGTGTATGTAGATGAATCCTTCTCCATATACTTAGTGAAACAATCATCTTGTTTGGGTAGGTGTGGGTAGATGCATCCTTCTCCTCACACATATCCAAATCATCATCCTTTGAACACAACTATCCTTTAGATCATTATCAAACATCTTAGGGTCTTTTGTTCAAAATCAAAATCAAAATCCAAATCAAGATCAAGGACAAAATCTCAAAATCCAAAAAAAAATCAATCAAAAATCCAAAGCCTAGTATTTCATTCAAGATTTATCAAAAGCCAAAAACATCCATAACATCCTTAAACATCATCATCATATCATCATCACTTTTGATCCTAAAAAACATCCTAAAAACTTTCACTTTGGGACATAAAATAGAGATTAATCCAAAGAATCAAGAGATTCATTTCCCATATTCTTGAAGATTGATCCCCATTTTATGGTTCTAACTAGATCTCAATACAAGAAGAGTATGGAAGCCAATGAAGAAACACCCGCTTCAATTGATCTTAGCCAAACCACTCCTGAAATGAATCCCATTGGGGATGGAAATCTCACAATTAGCCTTCCAACATCATCACAAAACCCACAAGAGGAAACCCAAGGGGAGGATCTTACCTTTGGAATGTCTCACAAAGAAATAGCTAAAATGCTCCAAAATCTAGACAACCATAGAATCATCAACATCATGATGAGACTTAACCCTTTGTTGTACATGCTTGAACTAGCAAAACAAGGGGCCAAGTTGCCTTCGAATTTTGATGTGAGCACTATAGTAGAGACATCTTTTCCACCAATCTCATCCACCATCCCCATTTCATCTACACCCCCATCTCAAAACATCATGGAAAATATCTCACAAATCACAACATCATTTGCTCCAACTCAACCCAATGTTAACAAGGGAAACACATTCCTCAATGCACTTCAATCACATCCCCTTGTGAATAACTAAAACTTGGATGCAAACATCACAGTAGAACAAAAAATCCTCCATAATCCATTACACCAAAATGTTCCTCTCACGTTACACTATGACCTATCATTAACATATTTTCATGGAGCACCACAAATACCTCTTGTCACAAATCCATAAGAGGAAGGAGACATGTTCAGAGCAGGGGGAATTTTCAACACCACAACACTCTCGCAAGGATTCACCCCCCTTACATTTCCACCTCTCCCACCATCACCATTGTCATCAACACCACTCCTTGGTTTAGGGCTTCCCCCTCTACCGAGTATCAATCAAAACAACATCCCAACCATCAATCAAATCATTTTTCCAAATACTCAAAACTTATTGTTGACATCACAAACAACAAACACACAAGCAATGACAATTTCATCAAAAACCCCAACATTGCAAAGCATGGTCTCTCAAGGGCCAATGACATCAACGAAACCACTTACCACATCAACAACACCATCCACCAATCACATAATTAACATGACAACACCATCCACCAACCAAATAATCAACACAACATCATCATCTATCACCATTCCAAACCCACCACCACCCCCACCACTACCAATGTTCACCACATCAAACCAATTCGACGTTGCATTACAAGCTACTTTTCAAAGATTATAACAACAAGTGTAGAAACAAAAAGCCATGCAACAAGCCGCTCAAGCTACATAAGTTTCCAAAGCTACACAAGCTGCAATACAAGTGCAACAAGCACAACAAGCCCAGGCATTATTGCAACAACAACAACAAGAAGCCGCCCAAGCATTGCAAGCACAAAGAGTCACTCAAGCACAACTTTTATTACAACAACAAGCCACACAAGCGCAAGCCCAAGCTCAAGCACAATCTCAATATCAAGCACAACAAGCACAAGCACAAGCACAACTTCTTGCACAAGCATCACAAATGCAATCATATCAGCAAGCACTAAAGCAATACCAAGAGTAGCAAGAAGTAGTAGAATTGGCTGTCCAACAACAAGCATTGTGGGAACAACAACAAGCAGAACAACAAGCATTGTTAGAACAGCAACAAGCGCAACAACAAGCGCAACAATAAGCATTGTTGGAACAACATCAAGTGCAACAACAAGCAAAAATTCTAGCGCAACAACAACAAGAGCAACAACAAGCATTGTTCATCCAAAAGCAAGTAGAAGCCTACTTTGCCCGCCACAACATACTGATACCATTGAACAATGCACCAACCAACCCATCCATCCAAACCATGATTGCAACACCTCAAAATGCATTCATCCCACCCCCTAATCCCCAAAATGATGTGAAGACACAACTCAAGTTACTCTCGCAACAAGTGCTGGACCTTCAATCGGGGCAGAGAACCAAAACGCAGAGCAACTTGTGTCCCTATCCATTTGATAGGAGCCTAGACATGAAACCATTCCCTAAGGGATTTGAGATCCCTAAATTTGAAAAATATCGAGGGACGGGAAACCTTGAAGATCACATCATGGAATTCTAGGTTCATTGTATGGAGGTTGCATATGATGATACTTATCTGATGCAGCTATTCCCTAGGAGCTTTGTAGGCAATGCTATAGAATGGTTCTCTCACTTACCTCTAGGAATTAGGACATTCAGAGAAATTAGAGATGAATTCATTAAGAATTATGCATGTAACATTGCAATGGATGTTAGTCTCGAAGAACTATACGCTCTGAAACAAGGAAAGAATGAATCTTTCGCTTCATTCCTTCAATGATAGCGATCCAAGGCCAATCGGAGCAAATGGACCATGCCAAAAGAACAACAAGTCTGCACAATCATAGCCAACCTTGAAAGTCTCCTATCATTCCATCTCAAAGTTTAGGGTATCACTATATATGATCAATTGATCTCCAAGGTGCTTAGGATCGAAAGAGCCCTTGTGACTCAACCCATCAAATCAACATCATATCATGAACCACAAAACAACCGCCTGTGATCAAACTACAATGATAAACCTCGCACATGGGTTAGAAACAAAAACATCACTAATGATGGTGTCATATATGCCAAGGTGGTCATTAGTGGTCCATGCCAAAACACATCCACACAACAAATCCAAACACCAAATCAGAACACTCATCACACAACATACTAACCCAATAATCCCACCATCAATAACCTCAATGACCAAAGAGGACAACCTCAACGCAAAGCATACCCCAAACGAAAATACACTACTTTGGGGGAACCACTTGAGGACATCATGAAAAAGCTAATCGACGAAAAACTCATCCAAGCTCCTACATTTGAGAATTATCAAGAACCTGATGCCAAACCTCCTTGGTAAAATGAAAATCAACTATGTGAGTTCCACAAAATAAAAGGCCACACCACAAACAATTGTATGAGATTCAAGAACATCATCCAAGATCTCATCAACAAAAGAATCATAAATGTGGAAACACCTACAGGGAATCAGGATCTTAAAATCTGCACGAATCCAATGTTGAATCATGGCAACAAAGGGAATAACAAGGATAAAGGAAAAAGAAGTGTAAATCATGTATATGAAACAGTTGTTACCAAACTCAATGAAAATGACATGGTCATCACCATCAAGGGCGCTCATGCTGAAGACTGTGGAGTCACCACAAGAGGCAAAAAAGTCACCATTGCAGGATCATCCCAACCAAATAGAGTCCCTACATCAAGAGCCATTCCATATAGCTACAATGTTGTAGACCAACTCAAAAGAATGCCAACACACATCTCCATCATGGAGTTGTTAAAAATCTCATCAGCACATAAAAAGATCCTTGAGGAAGCATTAGCCTCATCCACTATCCCACATACCTCGATGCAGAACAATTCCAAGCTATGGTTGGAAACATCATAACACCTAATCTCCTTACATTTTCTGACCAAGATTTTCCCACCCAACCATCTCACAATCGTGCACTTCACTTGGAGGTCATTGTGAACAAGAGAAAAATCAAAAGGGTCTTGGTGGATGGAGGTGTAGGTTTGAACATCTATTCTCTTAGCCTCATCAAACAGTTGAAAATATAAGAAGATTCCATTGACAAAGGCAAGGGCATCACAATAAGAGCATACAATGACCAAGAAAGAGTGTCTCAAGGCACAATAAAACTCCCTATTCAAGTAGGGACAACGCTCATGGAAACCACTTGTCAAGTCTTGGACCTCGACATGCCATACAGTATCCTCCTGGGATGCCCATGGATCCATGCGATGAAAGTCGTAGCATCAACTTTCCACCAATGTGTGAAATTCACACATAATGGACAAGAGGTTACCATCCATAGAGATCCCAAGCCATTCTCATATTGCAAGAATCTTGAAGCCAAATATTACAAAATCCCCCAAGTGCCAAAGAATGACGAGGGCCAATCCACATCATACATTGACCCTGACACCCTCATGTCCACTTCTGCGATAGAGACACCTACCACTCCCACCATTCCCACCATCTCTGACATCAAGCTCATCATCCAGGAGGACGGTTGTGGAAGGTATAGGCTCCCTAATAATGATTTTGTGATAGGAGAATTACCACAATCTCCTAGATCATGGGGACACCCGTGAGAAAATCAAGCTTCTACATCGCAAACAAATCCTGAGGATTATCCTAAATTCACAAGCTGGGGAGAGCTTGGTCAAGAGGTTATTGAGACAAATCCATCCCACATGCTGTATCGAGATGAAAGACTGACACCTAAATTACCAATGGATGAGACAAGCAAGGGCCTACAAATGATGCTTGCGATGGGCTATAACCGAAATCAAAGACTGGGACAAAATGACAATGGGCTCAGAATACCTATCATGCTAGAGACGTGACCCATAACAAATCTTGGTCTTGGATGTGCCACTCTGAGAATAACCATACATGGCCGAAGTCCTCCAGTTAGAGCCGCTAATGTTTCTCCTCAGCCAGTAATAGTACAACTACACTCACCAATAGTCACAGATAGGGACACACATAATTTTATAACTGAGCCCTATATTAGTAGCGATGACGAAGATACCTTATCCAATCTACCTAGGCTATTCGAAGATACCACCCTATGTATAATTAGTACCATATCCTTTGAACCAGATAGTCAAAATCATGAGATCTGCTTAGTCTACCCCCAACTGATTGACTATGACCAACGAGGACCACTAGTTCTCGATACATTTGAAAATGATGAGGCACTCTCAGAATTCATGGGTTTAAGGGATAACATTCCAGATGGGGATCATAAGGTAGGGTTTATAATGGAGTTGGACACACATGCTTATTATGGGGAAATGATTGAATCCTTTAGGCGCAAAAGTGAGAAACTAAGAATCATATCCAAGTCCTTGAGTGAAAACCACATTGCGGCACTCACTGACAAGAAAATAGTAAAAAGAAAGGACGTATCCAATGGTGAAAACATCTCTAAGGTGCCCGAGGATGAAGGATTCAATCTTCCCTTAAGAGCTATTCATCAAGAGAAGTCAGTAGTCTTGGCCGAAAAGTGCAATCTGGTCAACATAGGAACAAAGGAGACCCCGCATATCACATTTTATGCAGAATCACTATTATCAGAAGAGCAAGAACTCCTAGCAGCATTCCTAAGGGAAAGACAAATAAACTTTGCATGGAGTTATGTTGATATGCCAGGACTTGATCCAAATACTGTGGTCTACCACCTAGCAGTGTATCTGGATGCAAAACCTGTTAGACAAAAGCTTCGAAAAATGCATCCTCAAATTGCGTTGTTAGTAAAAATGGAGCTCAAAAACCTATTAGATGCTGGATTGATCTGACCAATTGATTATCTAGAATGGGTATCAAAATTGGTACCTATTTCAAAACCTGATAGAGCTATCAGAATCTGTACATATCTTAGAGATTTGAACAAAGCATGTCCTAAGGATGACTTTCCACTTCCCAGTATCAATATGATAGTGGACATGATAGCAGGGCACGAGATGCTATCGTTAATGGATGGATTTTCAGAATACAACCAGATTATGATAGCAAAAGAAGATCAACACAAGATGACTTTCACTTGACCATGGGGAACCTACTACTGGAACATGATGCCATTTGGCCTAAAGAATGCAGGAGCAACCTATCAAAGGGCCATGACACTGATATTTCATGATATGATTCACAAAATAGTCGAAGACTATGTGGATGACATCCTAGCTAAATTGAGAAAAAGACAAGATCATATAGCAACCCTAAGTGCTATCTTTGATAGATTGGAGGAATACAAAGTTAGACTAAATCCCAAGAAGTGCATCTTTGGCGTACAATTAGGAAAATTACTAGGATACATAGTCTCCATGAGGGGTATCGAGGTGGATTGAGCAAAAGTCAAAGCAATCCTTGAGATGGAAGTACCAAGGAACTTAAAACAACTGAGAGGTCTCCAAGGCAGGCTCCAATCCATTAGAAGGTTCATAGCACAACTGGCAGACAAGCAGAACCCATATTCTCACCTACTTCACAAAGGGGTATCATACAAATGGGATACAAAATGTGAAGAAGCATTCAACAAAATAAAGGAATATCTACTGACACTGCCAGTCTTAATGCTGCCTATCCCAAAGAAGCCATTGATCTTATATGTGTTAGCAACAACAGTAGCCCTTGGAGCTCTCCTAGCCCAACATGATGAAAATGGAATAGAGAGGGCTATCTACTATATCAGTAGGACAATGGTTGGCCACGAGCTAAATTACTCATTCATCGAGAAAGCTTGCCTCGCAGTAGTGTTTACATCCCAAAAATTCAGACACTACATGTTGGCACACAAGATAAAGCTCATTATTCATCCCCTTAATTATCTCTTATCTAAGGCAATGCTCACGGGAAAAATGGAAAAATGGGTGATGATACTGTCAGAGTATGACATTGAGTATGTGGAAAGAAAAGCCATTAAAGGAACTAGCAAAAGCACCCACATATTCTGAGAATTCTCTTGTATCTGAATTTCCAGATGAATCCATCTTTAACCTCAATGTAGCCGATCACTGAAAATTATACTTCAACGACTCATACACATAGCACAGATTAGGAGCTGGTATCTTCTTCATCACCCCACAAGGGGATTGCATACCATGGTCATACAAACTAGCATTCCCTTGCATGAACAACATAGGGGAATACGAGGCTTTGACTATAGGTCTCAAGATAGCAGTGCAATGGAATATCATAGCCCTCAAAGTCTACAGAGACTCTCAGTTGATCATAAATTAGGTCAATGATGAATATCAGACTAAGGATGACAAGCTAACTCCATACAAGAAATTGGTGAAGACTCTCAAAGAATCCTTCATTGACATAACATTTGAGCAGATTCAAGGAACCAACAACAGACCCACTGACACCATGGCTACATTTGGGTCTCTAGTAGACATCTGTCACAAGAAGCCAAAATATGAATTTCTGATCAAGCAGCTTCTCATTCCCACATTCAAGGTACCAGAATCAGAATATGTGTGTGAAATCGTTGGTCCTGGTGATCCTTGGTATCATGACATCTACACTTATCTTCGCATAAGAGTCATACCTGTTGACCTATCATCGAGCCTAAAATGAACCTTTATCAAAAAGGCATCCATATTTATCATCCTAGGTGATACCTTATACCGTAGAAGCATATAAGGTACCTTACTATGCTGTCTAAATCCTGAGGAGGCATTAATAGCTCTGAACGAGGTTCATAATGGTATCTATGGCTCACACTCAAGTGGGCTGACAATAGCCAAGAAACTGCTGAGGCTGGGGTATTACTGGCCCACAATGGAAAGAGAAGCACATGATCATGCTAAGAGGTGTTTACAATGTCAACAACATGGGGACCTCATCCATGTTCCAGCTCAAGAGCTTCACCTGATCGTCACACCATGGCCCTTCTCACAATGGGGACTCGATCTTATTAGCAAAATCTCACCCACCTCATCTAATGGCCATAAATTCATTATCACTACAATTGAGTACTTCACAAAGTGGGTGGAAGCCATACCCATGACCTATATCACTAGAAAGTAGATCTCAAAACTCAACCTGAACTATCTCATATGTCGTTATGGTGTCCCACAAGCCATTATCTCAGATAATGGGACACCCTTCAAGAATGAGGAGGTTCACGACTTGTGTGAGAAATTCAAAATCCAACATCGCTTCTCCACCCTATACTATCTCCAAGGCAATGGCCAAGCAGAAGCCACGAATAAAACCATCCTCAAAATCCTTAAGAAAATATTCAATGACACAGGTCGTGACTGGCACTTGAAGCTTAATCTCGCCCTCTGGGCTTATCGAACCAGCATCCACATACCCACTGGCACCACCCCCTTTTCCTTGTTGTACTCCCCATTGAGATCGAGCTCCCATCCCTCAGAATATCACTACAAAATCTCATCACTGATGAAGAATATCAGG